>OZ014455.1:88684-258461 GCA_963966035.1 Acleris laterana | reverse complement strand
CGTAGCGAGCGGGTCAGGCCGGACGCTGTATCTGCGATCTGAGGATCAAAGCGGCGATAGCATCGCAGGCGGCAGGTAACCCGCTGAATAAATTTACTACAACTTTGTCTCTTGTCTTTTGAAAGGCTGAAAAACTTGCGCGGGCCGGTCGGCGGGAAAGTTTTTGTAAAGCGTGGAATTTCCTATTTAAATATTCATAAAAGTAGCCTGAATAAAAATCCCCGGCGTGTTATCACGGTGGATTTGCATTCGGCGAGCGGCAGCATTAATTAAGAGAGGCTGCAGCAAGTGTGTCAAGAGCCGCGCTTTCCGCCCGCTTACCGGCATTAGCCAGACACGCCCCCTGGGCAAAACACCCGGATCACACTCTATTTAATTAACCCTCAATTACTTGCGCAATCAACCGTTACGCTCATGTTCAACAATAAGTTTACAAAGTAGCCAGTAGCGAGTCCCACTCGACGGATCGTTCTTGGTGCGAGATCAAAACAAAGGGTGCCAAAAGTTTCGAGCAAAATGTCTCGAAGGAAATTTTATTTATTAAACTTAGTCGTGAACTCGACGGAAATCCAATCTGGTGCCGCCCGCGAGCGGCTGTAACTAAACAGTCTCACCAAGAGTTTTCTGAACTGCCTAAAATTTCAACTTAGTCGTGTTATACAAAGTAAAAGATCTATTCCCAAATCCGCGTTGCAAAGTAATAACACGACCAGATTGAAAAGGATAGGAGAGGGCCAGAAATCCCTCGGCACGGCTGTTCTTACAAAGTAAACCATGCCGTCGCAGCGTTAACGTTAACTGAGCAAAGTGGAGGACCTTTTTAATCCAATGGGAGAGCGAATACAGGCTGAATGGCCCAAGAGCGGCTTCAGGAAATAGTTGTAACCTTATTGCAGGTTGAGGCCGCGCTCGCTCCAGAATCGCTTTACCGAGGGTTGAATAGGATTAGCCCTTCCAAGGGGACGCGATAAACTAATATGCGGACTCGAATTGGCTTCAAATAACCCCATTTATAGTGCGAGTCCGGCCGATGTCACTCGCCGCTCTTGGGGTAAATGGCGTCTTCGTCCCGACACCAAGTTCATTGGGACCTCAAACACATTTGAGAACCGTTTAACCTTTTACTGAACGATAAATCTTACTGTCGAGTCCCGGGCACCGACATAAATTTTCATAGCCTCGGATATCATTTGTTTGGGAGTGTATCCCATGCGCTTGTACTCGCGGGTGTATTCCAGAGATACTCATCAGCCTCGCAGCAGTTCCTTTGAAGCGCAGCGCTTAAATCTACTTCAGTATGAGTGAATAAAATTTCATCGAGATAAGAGGCGGTCTTCTTTGTCCGTTATCGCGCGGCAGTTTTCTTTTAGCGCTGGACGCATCGAGATCGCTCCCCCGGGGGCTGATAAGCCGGCGTTCTATAAACCTTCGCCATTCCTGATGTGATTTAACGTTACACTAAAAGCTCGGGGGTAGAGTTATGGTTGTTGTTCTGTACTGCCCTATCTTAGCGGCCGGCTAAAATACGACTCTCTGACCTACATACGGGCTGTGCCAATGAATCTAACGAAACTCTCGCAAAATTGGTCGGATTCGCAGTCCTCCCTGGCAGCCGTTGGAATTAATTACATCTCCGAAAGGATCCCTCTATCAATTAATTATCATTCGGAAGCACAATTGGTGCTGAATTGAATTGTGGATGGTGAAATATTCTATTAAAATTATTTAACAATACAAACACAAACGAATCCTTGAATAATTCACCGTAACAAATTACATTGCGATGTTACAACTTGCTAACTCGTCGGAGTGCTAGTTAACTGGTTTGCTCAACTCTCGTGGACACCAAATTGTATTAGAGGGATTAGATTACGATTTGAGTCAGGGCAGAATTGATGGCACTAGCAGCGCGCTGCGACTGCTGTTTCTCTCCGTTTGGTTAGAAGTTCGTGACTATCCTTTTTGGAGCAGAATGTTGCCAACTCAAATATGAAAATAATCCTATCTTACTTGTGAAAGGTTAGCCAAAGGCTGTTAATTAATATGTACCGACCCGTGAGCCAGCTTTCACGGTGTTACAGTTTCATAATACAGAGTGAAATATTTGAGCCCCTAATCCTAAGGAGGGCGCTGGAGTATCCTCCCTCCCAAATACACACAGCCAAACGAACTAAGTCCCCTCGCGAAATATTACACGAAGCAATATTGCTCTTTCAGCGAATTTCGTTATCAAATCGTACTCGCTCAGTGAAAAACGACTTCTATATGCGGAGTTGCAAACGAGGCTGAAATAAATCTGCACGAAGAGATTACTTGTGTATTCCCGCTGCTGTTTTCTTGCCGTTTAGTTCTGACACAATTGCGTCCGGCGCAGAGCGGCGGCTTATTGTCCTGGCGGGTCGTCGGGCTACAACAATATCTCTGGCTCTGTAATGATCGGCTATTAGCCGCGGCGCGATGCTTATCCGCGCGACAACTCGCTTAATAGTTTCGAATGAACTCACCCAGCCCTGTGTCGATACAATCGCCGCTTCTGTCGATCGACCACGAGCGCGTTCATTCGTCCAAATCGCTTTTCGATTCTATTAATTACACCCTCATGGCCGTTTCCGTTTTTATAGAACACCTGTCATGATTTGTTATAACTTATGTAGTGATTGAAAATTAATGGCCGTTGATTCGATCGCTGATATTTTCACGTTTGTGGATAAATCACGAGAACCCTTTGAGTGGTGCCGACCCTACTCGCCGTCAGCCTCCGACAACTCAACAATTTAACAAGAATTTTATAGAGGGACGGTTCTTTTGTGGAGTCCATTGAATTGGATATTGTTGAGTGGGTTTTCTGGAACTTGGCAATGCTATTTTTACCTGGCGGGCCCCAGGCTGCGGAAACCTTTCAGTGTATCTGTATTTTATGGTATTTGCAACATTTCATTCTGTTATCGGGGTGCAAAGATTGATAATATCCTTGTGAGCGTGTTATCCTGTTATTATAGTGTCAGAGTGTTGGGATGTTCCCACGATGCAACGCGCTCGATTCTCGCGTTATCCCGCTTATCCGTACACTCGAATAAGCTACAGAAGAGACACAGAGAAGCTCCACTAGCAGCACTAATTGAATGAAATCCGCACCCTTTACGGTCCCACCTACTCGAAGAGCGAGACCAAATTGTTGGGATAAATCCGACGCAATTAGAAGCGTTTTGAAATGCAAATATCAGCGAACGATAGCCTGTCCGAACGAAATTAAACCGAAGTGCATGTCCCCATTCAATAAAACACAAATGGTCCGCTCGATGCCAAATGCAATTCGTTGTACGTAAATGTGAAGTTAGATTTCGCTTTACGGCAAATTAAATTTGGTACCGATGAATTAAATTCAGAGTGAGGAGGACTTCATATATTTTTAAGATAGGCTCGATAATACTCCATCTCCTCGCTATGATTAGCTCGTTCCTCATCTAAATGAAAACGGCCGGTAATGGGCGGAGAGCGGCGTAAGAGGCGTCTGCGAAATTAGAATCTTGTCTCCTGAAAACATCCTTGAAAAATTATCGTCTTACGCCGTCCTCGGCTAAGATATTGCGACGGAGTCTCGCGATACGAATTTTCATTATTCATCAACATGCCCGTTTGTTCTGAAACGTCACCTTTTGTCGGCGAAATTATGATATCATTTTCACCACAGTGTTTTTAATAATGTTGAGTCGGGACGCGTAATAACACGGTGATTATGGCGATAGCACATCGACAAATTGGAACACGGAGTTACCCCGAGCCATGGGGGTAATTTTGTTTGAAACCGTACAATTGGATATAACAGACGTCAGAGTCGGGAGCACCACCTGTGTTGCGAACGAAAGAAAACAATTCACCCCTCGTTATGTTTTCGCCTGACATATGGTTGCTCACATACGTTTTATACTCCGTATCATTTCATTGTCATGTCGCGACATGTCGATATCAGATAGCGAATCACGTTTATGATAGCATATAATATGACACTTTCATAACGTCTATTATCATCAAAATTGTCTGAATTTTCTCGGCAATACTTCCAAAGATGCCTCAAATATTATGTGTGGGCTTTTTGGAATAAATTTGTCGTTGGGGATATCTTCGCTTCATTCAGAACTGGAGCGAAACGGATGCTTGTGACAGGTTTGACGACAAGTGTCACCGACATGCCGTGCCCGCTGATAAGGGAAACTGGTTTATTTTTTTAAGTTAAGAATCGTTCGGAGAAACATAATTGTGTTCGAGGAACAAGTAAAACTACGAAATAATTCTTCTTGAGTTTCTTTGTATTGGCATGTGTATCCTTGAATATCAATGATCAAAGCCAGCTATTGTGACTTTTGTTCGAAACCCAAACAAAAGTACGACGTTGAAAGTTTCGTAAGGAGTCTAAAGTATCGGGGCCTTTGTGGTCTCAAGTTACGAGACGTTTTTCAGGATCTTCACAATTTCGCTGACTTTTTTGTACTAACACTTGACAACAAAGTCATGTTTCCAATTTTAGACATTATTTTAATGGAATAAGCGACACAAGTGGATAAAACGTCTCTGTTATCGGCTGTACAGAAAAAGTTAATTGTTTGGATGAATTGCTCGGTAATTTCTCCTAGAACTTAAATTTAATTAAATTTAATCATTTCTTAATATAATCCGAAATTGTACATGTCATTAGGTTGGTTTTATTTCTATTATGGGCACTAAAATTATTCTTAATTCGACATCGTTATGTCAACTCAAACTAACAACCGTTTCTTGAATTACGCGTTGAAATCGGTTTTTTATTAATCGCTCATGTGTATAAAGGACAAAATAACATTTCTTTTTTACCAACAATCCCAAATTAACCAAGTATATTTAGATCATGTTCTAAATAACTATGCTTATATAGTTCAGTGATTGATTTTTGTTTAAAAGGCTAACTTTAATCGTTAATAAAGAAGATAGAATTATTACCTTATATTGAATTAACGTTTTAAAATCTTAATTATATTGACACCGAATAAGTGCCAATTTGACGACGCGCTGGCCTAGTGGGTAGTGACCCTGCCTACGAAGCTAACGGTCCTGGGTTCGAATCCCGGTAAGGGCAGATATTTGTGTGATGAGCGCGAATATTTGATCCTGAGTCATGGATGTTTTCTAATGTATTTAAGTATATATTTCTCTATATAAGTATTTATATCGTTGTCTAGTACCCATAGTACAAGCCTAGAGCTTAGTTTGGGACTAGGTCAATTGGTGTGAGATTGTCCCCTAATATTTATTTATTATTATTATTTATTTAGAGATGTTGAATAATTGCAGTTTTAATGTCAGTTTTATTTTTAAATTCTATGTTTATTACTATTATCTTTATGACAATCTGTTTAAACGTGCTCCTTCTGTCCTTTTATATAATAGGTACTTTACTTCGATAATTTAACAAAAAATTTAAAGGCTCAAACATTAACCCTCATTCTGGCCACAACAGATCTTGATAATATCTTTAATTTTCTGCTGTAACTCTAACAGATATCAATGGAACTTGCTCAAACGTGTTTTTTACCTTGTTTTTGTTTTGAACAGTCGAAGCCACCCCCCCAACCAGTAATATATTTAAAATGACAGTTTTCTTTAGATAAAACATATTTATATTTCGGTTATTACTTGTTTTTCTAGCTTCCTCTACAATAAAATTACCTATGTAGGTATCGTGTGAGTTTTCCCGTGACATTGATAGGACTGAAAAATTCTTTTCTCAATTAGATCTTGTTCCGCTCTCTTTATTATTGGAAACAAGCAAAAATATACGTGAGTCCCGGGTTATTGGAAAGATTTAACATCGACTCTCGATATGAGAGTTGGTTTATTAACATTTTTTGGATGTTTTTGCTTTGATCAATATTTTCTATGAAAATTGTCTCTTTACTTCTGGGACCTACATAATATTGATATAAACTATTTCGATATGGCTGTGTTAGCGTCTTTTAATATGTTTACGGATGCAAGATGCAGGGTCCTCTTGTTTGGTTTTTGGACTTGAACCAAGACTGACTTTTGAACTTGTTGAGGTATCTCTTTTAATAGTAGTGTTAGTTAGTTGTCGTGTTAGTCGAGACGTGCTGACAGACTCCGATTTGTAAAAGCACCCGTCCTTATTACCGCGTTCTTTAAGTTGTGCCGTTCATTGTGACATAACTATTTACCTTTAATCCCCAAACGCAAAATAAGGGGTGTTACAAGTTTCTCCTTTTTAGGGTTTCGTAGACAAATGGCAAAAACCAGAACCCTTATGGATTCGTCATGTCTGTCTGCCTGTCTGTCTGTCCGTCCGTATGTCACAACCACTTTTTTCCGAAACTATAAGAAATATACTGTTGAAACTTGGTAAATAGATGAACTCTGTAAATAGCATTAAGATTCCCCAGATCATAGGTACTTAGAACTGAAACTAAAAAAATGTTTTTCATCAAACCCATACGTGTGGGGTATTTATGGATAGGTCTTTAAAAATGGTATTGAAGATTGGATAGGTCTTTAAAAATGGTATTGAGGTTTCCAATATATATTTTTTCTAAACTGAATAGTTTGCGCGAGAGACACTTCAAGTGGTAAAACGTGTGCACCTCTCTGTAACTTCTAAAATAACAGAATGATAAAACTAAAAAAAAAATATGATGTACATTACCATAAATACTTCGACTGAAAATTGGTTTGAACGAGCTCTAGAAGTAGTTTTTTTTAATACGTCATAAATCGTAAACCACAATTTACCTTTCATTCAATCAAAAATATACCGGCCGACATAAATATTATGTCACTTGATGCTACGGAACCCTTCATGGGCGAGTCCGACTGGCACTTGGCCGCTTTTAATTTTATTTATCGTGGTACCGTATTGATTTCGAAATCAAAAGTAAAAGCTGGACATTCTCCAATCGGCCATCTTCCTTCCCTGTCGGTCTCCCGTAATGAGTTTAACGTCTGTGCTTCGTATATATCTGTGTTTATAGAAAGTTACGTAACGTGGAAATCAGCTCTCTGAACGCAGGTTTTGCCATTATGTACAAGAAGGGTTTTTTTCAAAGAGTTTACTTTATGAATTATCATAAAAAAAGGTATAAGTTTGGATTATAATGTCAATAATAAATATACTAAACAAATAAGTAGAATTTGAATTTACTAAATCCCGCATGAAAATTAACCAATAAGAAAAATTCCATTATGGATTACAACCAATTTAAACAAAGCAAGGTAAGGCAAGGATTATTAAATAGTGATTTGTATTCATTGTTTTAAAGTCGTGTCTTACTTATAATGTGAGATTTTTACCAAATGCATAGTTTTCGTATCTGTATACACAACAAGGGTACCTATTGATACCTGCAGAACTATTAAGTGTAATGTAATTGCATGCTTTGATAGTTCCAAACAGAGTGGTGCATTCAATATCCAATAACAAGTAGCTGCCAACCATAAGGACGTATTGCTTTCTTACTAGTATTGTACATGGAACCTAATTCCATACCATATTGGCTTGGATCTGTATTGGGTATTAAGTGGTGGATACTCCCTTTTAGCGAGGGCGTGTGCCACCGAGCATGTGATTCGATATCGAGCAGGACTGGTCAGCAAACGCAAGGGTACGAATTTCTGTAAATAGTATCCTAGTTTTTTTAACTGTTTTTGTATTAGACCGTATTATAACGACGCGTTTAGCTGAGTTGGTAGTTCTGATGCCAATGAAGCTGTTTCAAATGTCTGACACGCCCTTATGCCTCTAGTAAAAGAAACGTGTCGGTATTGGATAATACATAATTATTGCTACAACTAACGTTCAAGGTACAGGAATACACTTTGTTGACTATACTTTGCCTTCTTGTCATGTGCAGATGTAAAAATTTGTTAAGTTTTCTTAAACCAGACAATACTTTTAACATGGTTTATAAACCCTAAAATGCCACCAAAAAGTAGTGAAAATAATTAAATACCCCTTTGGCAAATTCGCACCCCGGTGGTTGTGCTCAGTCCGTGTTTAGAACACCGCTGCGCAGCTGTTTTAGACCTAATTGAATTCAAAGTAACAAAGCCAATGAGCGAAACTACCACGGGAAATAGAATAACTGCCCCATTTCGCACCTGAAATGCTCCGCAGTCGTAATTGGTAAGTCATTACCACGTTACGATCTAATGACGTAGAATTGTGAAATGAATTCAAAACTTAGTAATTACGAGATAATGTGGAATTAAACATGCTTTTTAAAACACGCATTATTTTTCCTTTAATTTTAGAGAAGTAAATTTTAAACGATACATCCTGACAACCAGACGTCAAGGAAGTTTAGTTATAATTTCAACATTATTCAAATGTAATTAAGGCATCGTATTGTTTGAATTAATGGTAAATGAAAAACTTAAAATTGACAAGATTTCATATTTTCAAGACTTTAATTTTATTCGTTTTATAGATACTATTTGGAAGGAGGAAGACACTAATAGTTTAAAATTTTCTCTAGAATGAATAATTATTTTATTATTAATTTATTAAGATGTACTTATTCTAAAAGGGCGTAACTCCATTTCTACGACACAATGGACATTTACGTTAGTCCAATCTGTATATAAAAAAGTATCATGTCAACCGATAATTCTCTAAGGCCCACTTGCACGAAAAGTTTAACCCTGGGTTAAATTAAGACACTAAGGGCCACTTGCACGCAGAATTTTACCCTGGGTTAAGACCCTAACTCGGGTTAGTAAACGTCAGATTCATACAACAAATGTCATTTTAACTCGAGTTAGTGACTTAACCCAGGGTTAAATTTTTCGTGCAAGTGGCCCTAAGGCCCACTTGCGTGGACCAGAGTTAGCGTCTTAACCCGAGGTTAGGCGGCAATCCACGTACAAAAGTAGGCGCTTAACTCTGGGTTAAGGGCTAACTCTGGTCCGCGCAAGTGGGCGTAAGGGCCACTTGCACGAAAAATTTAACCCTGGGTTAAGACCCTAACTCGGGTTAGTAAACGTCAGATTCATACAACAAATGTCATTTTAACTCGAGTTAGTGCTTTAACCCAGGGTTAAACTTTTCGTGCAAGTGGCCCTAACGCCCACTTGCGTGGACCAGAGTTAGCGTCTTAACCCGAGGTTAGGCGGCAAACTACGTACAAAAGTAGACGCTTAACTCTGGGTTAAGGGCTAACTCTGGTCCGCGCAAGTCCGCCTAAGGGCCACTTGCACGAAAAGTTTAACCCTGGGTTAAGTCACTAACTCGAGTTAAAATGACAGTTTTCGTATGAATCTGACGTCTACTAACTCGAGTTAGTGCCTTAACCCAGGGTTAAATTCTGCGTGCAAGTGGCCCTAAGTATCTATCCATCTGTCAATAGTGTCAATATCAAATTTGAAGTATGACCGCTTTTTTTCTCGTGAAAAAGGCAATGGTATTATATCTATTCAGGCATAGTATTGGTAAAACTCGATATTTTTATTAACTTACTTGTAATTTTGTAAATAAAGAAAAATAAATCTAAATAAATATTTTGCCGTGTTCAGGAGGCAAAACCCTTTCGATTCGTATAGTAATTTGCAGGTGTCACCAAAATGAAAATGTTGTCAATTGAACGAGACGAATGCAATCGAGAAAAGTTAAATACTCCGAAGCGGTTGTAACGAAAAATGGAAACTGTGTGTTTCCGTCCGTAAATAAGCTTTCTTTTTAAAATCGTGGAATTCTGATAAATGCGATAAAACGCTGAGTGCGATTCGCTAGCGACAGAATTTCATTTGTCGACGTCAAAGGGACGCCGCTCGCGTGTTCAGGGTTCTGTAGCAAAAAAACTGTAACATTTTTTATTACATGAGCACTGATGTTCACATCGGTTAATGGCCGCTGAAGCCTGGCCCAGCGCTGGGCTGGGACCAGAGTGACAGATGAGCGATGTGCGCTGTAATGCATATGTTGAAAACGTGATACATGTCCTTATTATTTCGTTTTACTTCACTTTTTAGATACTGGTTTATGGTTGTTGCCAAGGTTGGAAAGTTAGCAATAGATGGACGAGCCCATCTTTTGCTCTTTTAACAACTACTGCGAGGAAAAAAACAAAGTAAATTGTCATGTAAAAGTTAAATGTTTCTTCATAACAAAGTAATATATACAAAATTATTTAAAAGACAAAGTAGAAAGTTACAGCGACTTCTTGAAACTTTCAATTGAAGTACGCCAAAAAACGTTTTCAGAAAACCACATCGCTTTTTATTTGGTTTATCACGAAATGAAGAAGTTATTAATAAGGCTTTAGGTTTGATTTTAAGTGTATGAATTTTGACCCAGACTAGAAAAAAATTTCGCAATGTTTCTGAGCAGTATAAATTGCAAATATAAATTATTTTTGTGAATATATGTATGTAAATTGGTTCCTTATTAAACTTTAGTGACGTTAAAAGACAGTGGAATCACCTCAATAAAGTGTATATTTATACATTATATTTAATGATAGCCTTTTTTTCTGCTTTCATTTATGATATTAATGTCAGAGTAATGTTAAGATGAACTTGTTAGGAGAAAATAAAGGATAAAACACGGAAACAGCCTCGTTGCTATACAATTCATGTTTAAAGACGAGAGAATGAGATATTTCGTTAGCGTAATATCTTTCTTATTATGTTTTGAGTTCACCACTCACAAAAACAATACTATTTTTACGAATCAACTTACACGAAACCCACGCAGCAGCACGGCTTCTCCAAAAACTTTTGCCCTTCACGGAATCCGGCGTTATTTGAGCAAACTTTTTGCAAGTTTTCTGGTTCAACACTTCCTCCTCCACGTCGGAGCGGGGACATGACGCCTTCGATTAACTTCCGGCTAGGTCTTCATCAATGTTCTCTATTTTCTCTATCACATCATCGCCTTCATCGATAGCTACCGCAATTCATTCTGCAGAGTTGCTATCATCAAAAACTTTGTTTTGTTTATTAACAATCTTTGCATTTTATTACCTTGACTTAAAGTTTTGAAAATGGACACACATGGGACATGAAACTAAGGCTTTGTCAAACTCGGTAAAACCATATTACATTTGAAATGTTATGGCATGCTGCCTGAATTCTACCGTTTTGTGATTCGAATTCGTTATATTTCCTGCTATATTTTCATTTAAAAGTCGATCTACGAATGCAACCGTACGGTTATCGCTCGAAGAGGCGATTCGATTAAAGTATATAGCACCAAGAGTCCTAAAGTAGGTCGCGTTTTACTTTTTCCCGCTGAATAATGTGCCTGGCCCGGTGGTCGGGAGCTGCCGTTTGGGAATTCCCTTTTTGCGACGGCGTATTGTTCTAGTTTGGGCTAAATCGAATTATTCATGAATCATATCCATGTTATTTTCTTTAGCATCTTTCATATTACATACTTGTACTGCGATGTCTGCGATTTATACATAGGTTCAGTTAAATAGAGATTGCTAGCTGAAGTCTAACGAGGGTGTAGAGTCAAACTTTAATTAAATTCCTGGCCTCACTCCAATTTAATTATTAATTCCATCACTAGAAAGCAATAGTACCTACTGAAACTTAAAACATGCTATGATTATCGGTTTCCAGAACTAGTCCATTTAGTTAATTACATTTTACGTTTGTGAACTTATCAATAAATTTAAGGTTTACTATTATTATAGTAATTTTCATTATTATCGTAACATTTTAAATTTATGTCCTGCTCGTAATTTCAGACCTAGATTTGTAACGTTTATTTCGTTTTATTTTGCTTCTATTGTTTGTACATACAACAAGTTTTTAAAGTTGTAGGTAATTCCACTCTCTCTCTGCCTACCCCACTTTGGGTTTACAGCCGTGAAGGTATGTATGTATTGTTTGTACATGTATTTTTAAATCAGCTGTCTTAACTTTTGTTGTTGCTTTGTTTCGACACTCCTTATACAGAGATGTTAATGTTATGTTTGGAAAATTTTGTTAATGTTACAATTAAACCTTATTTATACATCAAGCCCCTACTACCTCTATCTTTAATTATCTCTAAACCTTATCTGTTGCTGCACAGCTTTTACATAATGTTTTAGAATAAATTAGCTAAATGAATTTATATCAAAGTAACAGGAGACCTGCCGTTGGTCAGAGGGGTAAGGCAGGAGTGGCAGGACCGGGCGCCGGAGTAGTGCCGACGCCTGCGGCCGACTGCCCTTTGTGGTAGGTGACAAACGCAAATTTACCTATAACGCGGATAGCATAAAAAAACCGGTCAAGTGTGAGTTGAACTCGCGCATAGAGGGTTCCGTAGGAATTATTACATTCCGATTTTGAATCAAATTAGCGTGAGCCCAACATGTCGATTTTATAGTGTTTGTGGTTTTCAAGGATTATATGTTTCACCGTTTCTACGATACAACAAAAATAAGAATATATTTAAAACAACGTCTATACAAACATACATACCCGTTACTGTTTATATATGTGACTTTTATTAAAAGACTAAATTTGGTAGTAAATCCTGCGTAGCGTAATAACAGGGTCCCTTTTGGCGACCCCCTCGGGTACGGACCCTCAACTAGAGGTCTCGAGTTGTTACTATGTATGTGAACACTTTATTATATTAAAACAATTACATTACACAAACATTAAAATTACAGAAATAAAAGTAGTACAAAGATTTTTTTATCCCTTTATGGTATCTCTTCCAGTTGAGCTTTATCCTCGGCAACGGTAAAAAATTGTGCAGAACGCTAATTTTTAATCTTACTAGTACGTAAATATCCCATATGTGAAGTTCGCTAATGTACATTCACTATATCGATGCGAATACTTTTATAAGCTCGCGTTGATACATAATCTATCATCTATATGATAATGTTTTCGTTTTATAAAATAAAGTGTTCACTTTCTTCTTGTTTATGATGTAATCAATGATACTTACATAAGTACATATTCCAAGAGCTAAGCATTTTTTTTATAATATTTTAACCATTTGTTGTTTTATTTTTCAAAATAGTGAAACTCCAGTGTATCACACTCGTAAGATAACTCCAAAACCATAGTTGTACATCGCTATCGGGTGCCCAGTTAGCACTCTCCAGCCTACAGCCCAGTTCGGGGCTAAGTCAGTTTGTTTGTAGTCTCAAGTCGGACGTGCCTAAACATTCAGTCAATATTCGTTGCAGTACTTTCAGTACTCTGTAAGGAAATTTAAAGTAAACTTTGCATTAAAGAAAACAGCGTTGAAAATTCTTGGAAGCGCGAAGCGAGACGTGCAATTGCAATGTAAACAGGGACGTGAGTTGCAAACCTGTCGTTTTTACTACCGAGGCAATAAGGACGATAATTGCAGGCCTGACGGCTGTATTAAGCAGTCCAATGAAGATATATTGGGTGTTTGCTGCCGTAATTGTTCTTTACTTTGCTCAACAATTTTATTGAGTTGCTTCACGATCTAAATTAAGTTTTATAGCACAAACGGATCGCGGACTTGTTTGAATTTTATATTAGAGAATGCCCGCTCTTTCCATTTGTTCCTGTTCGGGGTGTTTCCGAATTATAAATTTTTAGTATAATTTGGATCAACCACTACCGTTTTTTTAAATAATTATTCCTAATCCTAACCTTGTCATATTTTGGACTTTAGGTGGTGCAAAGTATTTTTTCTAATCCGAATATTCACTGAACTTCAAATATGACAATTAAATATTACCTGAACTGTTTTACACTATACATGTGAAAATATCTCAGTTGGTTTTTTTGATGCTTTTTCACGGCAAAAGGCCTGAACAGCTTCATGAAAATCGGTAAGGAGATAGATCGTATCCGAAGAACAACACGGAATACTTTTTATCCTGGGTAAATGACTGTTAAGTGAATGAAGCCGGCGGCAACCGCTAGTTACATATTTATTTGATTACATGCAACTTTTCAAAGAAAGTAGCTATTTAAGTAAGTACACTAAATCGTTTGAAGTTTACACGATCAAGTTGCGAAGTTTAACATTGTCAACAAAACCTCCTTCAGCTTTATCGAATGAAAATTATCAGAGGATACCGGTTTTATTACTGTTTCTTAATGCTTGGAAGATTCAGTTAATTTGCTAACATTTTATATTTTAATCATATTTTTTATTATGTTAAAAGTTTGAACTTATTTCACTTTTCTGTTTGGTCTAATGATGTCATAAGTTTAATAATTACAGTTTTACCGACTGTTGTGAGACTAGTAATGTAAATTCTATGTTTTTTTCCCGTTATTTAAATATTTCTTATAACCTAACCTACGTATTAAGATAAGAAGTGAATATAACTTTAACTGGTAAACATCTTAGCCTAATTGTGCAAAATGTGTTTACAGAATTATTAACAAGTTTTTAGAGTTTTTAGTAATTCTGTAGCTCTGCCTACCCCACTCTGGGAATAAAGGCGTGAGCTTATGTATGTATGTATGTATAACTTCCACACCACGTTTCTCAAAGAAAAAGCGTTATTTATGCCCTTATTAATAACAGATCAGGCGCAAAATTTCACGTCGCCTCTTAAATTATTCATAACAAAAAAAAACATATTCGGAAAATAAGTTATTATCAATTCAAGTGAACTCAGCCCGACGGTGGAGGCGCTGGGATTGAAACGTGACTTGAGCGTTGCAACTTAAGTTCGCTTAGTTCTGTAACAGATTCAACCTATTTTGTTTCTGTGAATTCAATTTAAAACGTGTCATCTGTTTTTTAAATGATAGCTCTTAAAAAGGATGCGGTTTATCGATACGCCATGTTATTTGGAACCCAGTACTTATTTCGTCTTAACATTGGCTATCAAGATATTATTAAATCAAATCAAATCAAATCAAATCATTTATTCTGTAAGTAGGCCCTGTAGGCACTTTTACAAGTCTGAGTCTACCAGCGCTTCCAAAGAGACCACTGTTGAGAAGAAGCGCCGCAAGAAACTCAACAGTAAGCCGTTTTTTTAAAAATAAATCACTTATTACAATACTAAACTTAAGCTACATAATTTAAATGTCATAGGGATGTACAGGTCCCAGTAGTAATAATAATTAAATACATCAAAATGTCAGATTAAAATTATTATTATCTGTGTTGCTCTAGCGGAATCTCAATCGCTTTGACCTGAGCTTTGAGAAATGGCTGTAAGTTCGAGTAATATTTATCAGGGTAGTTAATTTGATTCTAAACTCATTTACTACGATTCAATTTTTTACCTTCTTTGAGTATACATATTGTATTTAATTTCTAACGCACAAATTGCTAACGCAAAACTGTATACTTTCGGTTCAGATGCTGAGTAGTTTAGGTTGTGCGTTAATCTGACAGTCAATCAGTAATGGAAAAGTTTTAAGTAGAGATAACTCAGCCGCATGAAATAATGTAACGTAAATACGAGTTTAATATACGCCGGAGAGCGTTACTTGAGAGAGCAAGTTCTGAACTGTTAACTAACATAACCGTGTTCGCTCCGCTTCTGCAAACTCTCCGATCATTACGAGCTCTAACTAAACAACAACACATCCCAATTACTAGCGATACAAAGGTTTTATAATGGGGAACTATTCTTAGACAGTCTACGCAAAATGCAGCAGGCTTAAAATAAAGAAGTCAGAATGGAGAACAAGACAGCAATAACTTCCGTAGAATATTTCAAAGGCAGGCAAATAATAATGAAAAATATCTAAAAAGACACAGATATCATTGTATGACTAGTCAATAAAGGTTAGACAATATTGTTATATTTTCATTAACCAAACTGTGAATAACTTAAACTCAAATTAAAAAAAACTATGACAGTGTTTTGTTACTAAATTAGAACTTTTTCATACTTCGCTAATTATTATTCTGTCCTCGCAATACTATAGAATGTTACGACACGAGGTCTTTTAAACCGGGTCATGTACTGCTTAACGAATAAGTCAATCTTTTTTTTACCTATCTGGGCAATATCACCTAAAAACAAGTTTAAAATCGCTCAATTCAGAATAATGACTTCTTATTCTGTATCGACCACTACATCTGCATCGAAAATAATCATTGCGTTTATTTTACGAGTATCATCATCTAACTCTATTACTAAACATTCACCAATTAACATGGCAATAACTATATCTTTAGCGACATCGTCTCTGACTTCCTCCTCTCATACTGCATTCGTACGTATTTATAGCGACCGTCATCGCCTTTGACATCAAGGGACACATTTAAGTCCCTAATCACGCCGTCTCCCGGTCCCGCCGCTATATTGGGAGCTGTCACCCGCGGCGGGGCGCCTCATTTGTATCTGATTATGTCACGCCAAAGAACATGGTAAGACATTGTTCCTATTTCAAAAGTAGCCTTAAGTTGTTTGCAGTACGGAAGTGTGTAAGCGTTTACGATGCGTGGGTTTTTAAGAAATTGTTGGTTGAATATTTTATATTTAGATGTTAAACCTATTCATCAAGCTTGATTCCAGTTTTTGAATCTTCTCGGTTGCTTATAAAATGTATTCAAATATCTTTATACAGTCGTGTGTGACATCCATACGAACATATATTATGACAACAGTTAATAATGCATTCTAATTAATATAAAAACTTTTGTATTGTTAACATATGTTGTACTTTTATTTTCATACTAATTAATTCGCCACGAAATGTACCAAAAATAACTTGCATTAACTTAGACTTAAGGCTTTACATTGCTGCTCGATGGACCTTTTAAAAATGAATTACACTAAATTTATTGGGGCTACTAACTTAATTCTTTCCTTAAAATGGTTCACAGCACTGTACTCAAAGCTGTCGTTACTCGAAATTTATGTTCTTATGGATATCCCACACTGTATTCGCAATGTTTTACCACCGTTGCCATGGTATGATCTTCATCCGCTGAATAGAATAACATATAAAGCTCTTTCAAAACATAATTCAGCACATTAATTGTAACTCACGTCAGGAGCGCGCTACAACTGAAACAAGTGATCATTTAAGTTAGTGAGTTTGGTGCAATCTTGCCACCGCCAGCGCCATCTCCCGCATCTGGACATTATCTCCCGTAATGCACCGGTGACGTCACGCCTGGCGGCCCGCCAACCCCAGAAACAATGAGACGGAATTTAAAATAAGTGCTTCGCGCACGGGGGAATATATTGCGGGGTAGTTTTTTCAGCGATGAAGTTGCTTACGGAATTTCAATTTTTGGGAGCGGTCTCTTTGAGGTAATTTTCCGCGGCACTGGGCAGGAACGAGGAAAAACTACGCTCTGAGCAAATACCTCGAAACAACTTTATGGAAAAGCCTGAACGTGCCATTGTAGCGGCAATAAGATTGTGATACTCCAAGTATGGTCGCAATATGTTATTTTAAGTTTTCATGTTAATAATGGATAAGCTTGATCTATGAAATACATTTGTATTAAAGTAAATTCTTAAGAAAAATATCCAATTTTATAGTTTCTAGCGGTATCTCTTCTGAGAAACTTCCACTTCAATTACATCATAGTAATAATTATCAAAGTAAATCTGTAATTTTTGATTACATTGATATGCTTTAAATGCAAAAATAAAGAAAAATGATGTTTTTTTGTCGATTTTTGAGAGAAAGATTTCTTTAAAGGTCTTTTGTATCTTGAATCCATTCCGGGTGTTTTTCACATGCCACTCACCAATTGAGCATTTTTCAAGCCTTCTTTTCAACATTTTTTTTCTGTAACTTCAAAGACTTTTCTAAATGCCCCGAGGTCCATATAGAGTTAATGCCAAAAGGGGTTCCCACTTCCTGTATTGAGTAACTTTGTTGGGCATTAATCTTTCCTCGAGTATTTTTTGTTACGAAGACGCGGAAGAAACTATTGGAGGAAGTAATTATGGTAGTTTAGTAACCAAACGCCGAGTTGCCGAGGTGCTGAGCTGTGGGCGGCGCGGCTGGCTTCGTCGTTATCATGGAAACTTTTCTCGCCGTAGGCTGTACTTTCCTAAGTTACACCATAAACTAGTACTAGATCCTAGATGAGAGTTGGCAACTTTTCACTTTCGCCATTTACTTCTTCTAGGTCAGCGATAACTGTAAACTGAATGATGTATTTACATACATACATACATACATTAAATCACGCCTGTTTCCCAGAGGGGAGGCAGAGACCACTTCTTTCCACTTGCTACGATCTTGACAAATTTCTTTCGCTTGTTCCCCATTCATACATCGAGTCATGCACGCACGTCGGTTTCGGGTACTTAAGATTCGGCCCTTTTCCAGTATTTCTCCGATTTGACTCGAAAAAGTACGCCTAGGGCGGCCCCTTCCGACCCGTCCACTCACTTTCGATCTGTATATCTCTTTCATCAATCTTCTTTCATCCATCCTTTCCAAATGACCGAACCATCGTAGCATGCCCTTTTCAATCTTAGTCACTACATGATGTATTTAGTGTGTGTAAAAATAACATAATGTCTAGCTACCTACAAATATTACTTTGCAATGGAATTAATAATAAATTTAATCTTTGAAATGGTTATGTAAAAAGAAAAACTAGATCAACAAATAATTTTAGGTAATAATTTCTGAAACTATAATATGTACCTACCGCACCCCAGGCAAGGAAGTCCTGCCGAAGTTCGGAGCGCGGACGCACGACAGGCGAGGCGTAAATTCCACCTCACCTTGAGCCAAATTAAATTATTCGGTGTTCCTTTGAGTATAACAAACAAACCGAAATCCTGAGTCCGAGGCTTCGGGCTTAATTAATCAACGAGTTCACTTCATTATCCGGCGGATCCCATTAGCATCGACCCGGCGGGAGCTGGGAATCTTTTCAAATAAGGAAAAGAATCCACTTGCAGAAATTCAACTTGAGATTTTTTAGCCACCAACCCTAACCCATCACTCAAACAGGACCTCAAAGTAAGAGCAACCTCGCCACCCATAGTTTAAAGTTCACTATCGTTCGCAAGTCATCGCGATGTCAGATCAAAGCATCTATTTTGAGCGCTTTTAAGTTTCCACCCGTGCCACTCAGGGTTGACACATTTCAAAAAACAAATACAATGTAATATTTTTTACGTCTCGTTAACTTTTCCGTGCTGAAATATTCAGGGAATAAATTTCTATTTAATGTCTTTATGATGCCGTAAAAATTAATAACGCACTCGTTCCGTGACAGGTGGTAAGAGTAACATGAATTTATTTGTGAACCGAGTTCCGTTCGCTGAATACCAACTCATTAAAATAAAATGGGAACTGTCGCCAGGAAAATAGTTCCATCTTTTCGACTCGTTGTTGGATATTCGGTACATTTAAACCCGTTTTCTGCAGTTACAGCAATCAGAGTTTCTTGTTAGGTGTTATTTTATGCCGTTGGATTTAAACACTTAGTAACTTTTCATATGAACTTTATTAAACGAACTTATTTCTTAGTGTTTTGTTTTATAGTACTATTTTGTTACGCGTATGTAGACGTTATGGGAGACTTATATGTCCAGTAGTGGAGTAATAGTGTAAGGTAAAGGTATTGATGATGATGTTCACTTTTACGCTACAGAGTGAATGCTTATCCAATTAGTGTAGTACACGGTTGGCAGTGAACTTGAAAAAAAATGTGTTCAGACATTCTTATCAACCAATCAATACAAAACATGTTCAAGTAACCACTTCATACGAGTACCATTGTCAAGCACCCTTAATGTGATCAGATATAATGTATACATTATACTCCAAGTTACCGCTAAATCACTACAACCTTGCCTTTCCTTTGTTTGTGTGTAAACGTGTACAAACAGATGCCGATGGAAATAGACATTGAACCTCACGTCACGTTAAGTGTGCGGCAATTTTATTCCATACGAGTACCATTATTATGTTCGCAACACTACACCTAAAGACCGGAACCCTAATTTGATGTAATTGACTATAGCACGATTGATTTATACTTGTACCTACTGCCGTCCAAAAAAAAAAAACAATATGAAAGTATGAAGTCACTATGCGCATGCCCTTGTGCTTTTGTCAGCATTTGTGGTTTATAAATAGTGTTTGTGATGTAATGTTAGTGACGGCGATTGGCTGTCACAGCCGAGGTGACAGGGACACGCCGCGCCGCTATCGATTGTGGGTTATTTGAGGAGTTGGGGATTCAAACGTATCAGTTTCTGTTATCTGACTAAATTACCATTTATTTACTACTATGACTAGCAAACATTTGAGTAGTAAACGGTTTGGTTTTGGGTATATAATTCTGATACGTACCTACGGTTTTAACAGTAGTTGAACTTTTTGTAAGGCGTAGAATTATTGCACAAAACTAAAATAATGTACAAAAGGCAAACTTAATGCTAAAAGCATTCTATACTAGTCTACATTAAGTTGAAACAGAAATCAAAAAGTAGGTAGGTGCAATAAAATGATGAGTTATTTCCCTTAATCTTGGATAAATGTTGAGCTATTATTTGATTTTATTATTATAGAATGTAGTATAAATAAACGTACATGTATCTTTGACACCTAATTCGGACGGCTATCTGTTACTGTTATCACTTAATGTACCTAAACTTACGTTGGAATGATTTATAAGTTATTATATAATTTTTATCGCTTGTTGTTCAGTCCCCATGCATAGCAGTCGTGGTGAATCTCAGAAATTAGGTATTTATCAAGTAGTTTATCAAGCCACATTGTGGCTTATAATATAACTAGCGACCCGCCCTCGCTTCGCTTCGGTTTATTTGAGTTTTCTATAACACACGTACATAAAACAAAATTTATTATACATAAAAACCTTCCTCTTGAATCACTCTATCTACTAATAAAAACCGCATCAAAATCCGTTGCGTAGTTTTAAAGATATAAGCATACATAGGGACAGACAGCGGGAAGCGACTTTGTTTTATACTATGTAGTGATATATATTTTAATGTCAAAATTCAGAAGCCAACAATATAAATAGGAATGTCTTATTTTGAACTATGCCATAAAATTAAACTATACTTGCGCATCGTAAAAGATTTAAGCACGTGCTTGTATTTATAGGTTAAACCGCGTAATGTCCTCGTCGCGCTGCAGCGCAGAAATGCAATTTCAATTTTATTTATCTCGAGCCCTCTTTAAAACTGAGCCCGTGATTATTCCGTCTTCAATCACTTTGCTGCCCGTTACTTGATTAAACTGCACTCAAATAGTTCCATTGTCTAAGCTATAAGCGGACTGATTGGAACGGAGTTATTTAAACTCTAATTTACTTGATCAAAGACTTCAGTCTTGACAATGATAAATCTGTTTCATAGCTTCTTGGAGGTGTTCGGGCGATTTTGCGAAAAGTCGTCGTCCTTTGATTGCCCTTTCTGTTCTGCGCTGTTAAGGTGCTGTGCCCTTGCAGGGCGTCACATGGATACCTATTATTATTTTTTCCACCTTATCTTTGTAATGTGATATGCAATAAAGATTTTGAATTTGAATTTGAATTTGGTCAAGTGAAGGGGTCGTTTTGAAAGAATTTTACAATAGAACTGCTGTTAGTACTGTAGTTACTTTTACCTTTTATGGGTTTTACTGGGTGGAGTGAAGTAATTTACTACGTTGTTGCAGACGTACTTTTGATACATCGAAAAGTAACAAATGTGTCTCAAGTTAGATGTTACAATATTCTATTTACTCTAAATTGAATTTCGATGTAATCATGTAATTGTATTCTTATAGATATTGAAAAAAATAAGAGATCTTGGTTTATTTTCTTCTTCTTCAATTTAAGAGCTAGGCTCTTGTCGGTGGAGCAATTGGGTAAGTAAAGTTTTTGGAAGAGATGTAAATTATATTTTTTTTCGATAGTCGTCATCCTTAAGATCATAGAACTGCGGCTCTTTTACTTTTATTTCCTCTAATATTTTAGAAATCTTTTTTTTAGTTATGAAGTTGACATTTGTACACTTCAATGACCGACAAGCTTGTTGCCTTCGTATTTAATGAAATAGAAAAAAAAACTGTCACTTCTATATCTGTCAACGTCAAATCAAATCAAAGTAAACAAACGGTTTAATTCAAATAAGTAAATTCAAGTAAAACTTTGTAATACTCCATTTCCACAGTCCGTGTGGGATTGCCTGAATTCATTGCGTGGATTGTACAATTCAAAAGTGCTCTCGTGGCTATCAAAAAGCAGAGCAAGAGTCGTCGAAAAAGGAAGAAATCGGTGTCCAAGAAGAAGTGCCAAAGGGTTCGAAAATAAATCTTAGACCAAATATCGTGCAAAGCTCTTAAAGCAAAGCGGCAAAACGAAAGTCCAGAGTTCGTTCTGAGATCGTTAAAAATATTTCTAAAAACACTGATCACATGAAACACAAGCAAACAGAAAATAGCCGTTGTATTGAATTGTTTGTTTACTTTGATTTGATTTGACAATGACAGATATAGAAGTGTTTTTTTTCTTTTTCATTAAGTACGAAGGCAACAAGCTAGTCAGTCATTGAAGTGTACAAATGTCAACTTCATAAGTAAAAAAAATATTTCTAAAATATTAGAGGAAATAAAAATAAAAGAGCCGCAATTTCTTGATCTTTAGGATGACGACTATCGATAAAAAATATAATATACATATCTTCCAAAAACTTTACTTAGCCAATTCCCATGACTCTTTTTCGAGAGGCATTTGTTTTAGGGCCTGTTACGACTCGACGTCTACTTTTTTTTAAATCTGATCCATGAACGTTCTCCTTGGCCTTCCTACTCTCTACCGCTGCCCTTCAAGCTTCCCATGATTTATTTTATCCAATAGATTTTATAGATTTGTGCTAGACATTTCAAGTAGTTTTTGTCCTGAGTACGATGTTGTCTAGACGAATCTTGAGACATTTTCATTGCGTCATGAAAGTTTTTAACGAATATTAATAAAAAATATAAATATAACTTTTGGAATTCACCTGATAAGTTTTCAACTTTATGTGCCTTGACGTTATAGATTTATGAAATTCTCCATGTAATTTCTACATAAATCCATAATTATTCATGTAATCCCAACAAAAAGAGGTGTGTTTTTTGAAATACTACCCCAAATACTTACCTATAAACCCATAACTAGTTTACAAAAACCATACCTATAACGATAGCTATCAATTTCCAAGTTTAACACTCGCCATTTAGTTTCACATGTACGAAAATAATATACTTTCATTGTAACACCGTACCCATTCACGAGTGCGTTCTAGCTTCGTCATGCTTTATTCAAGAGGTTAACATTAGTTAAGTTCTGCCGCGTCACGAGCGCGGTTTCAATGCCACCTGCTAACCGGACAAGTGGAGACACTTTAGACAAAAAAGGTCAAGTGTGAGTCGGACTCGCGCACCGACGGTTCCGTACCGCCGCACAGTAGGTATTATTAATTTGTTATATTCCGATTTGAATTAGATTTCGAAACAAATCAGCGCAAGCCCTAATTACACTTGAGGAATTCTTAATATTTGTTAAAAAAATAACCAGGGATTTAACTATAATCATTCATGACAAATTTAACGCTTGTGTGTTTTACCGTTTTACGATCAAATTTTCTCTGTATTTTTTTTTATTTCGTTGTAACAGTACCTATAATATTTTAAACTGCAGAGAATTTTCAAGTTAAAATACTAAAAAGATTGTATCTGTCGTAGCTCCGAGTACGATGCTGTCAAGTCCAATTCGAGACGAGAGCCTCGGAGACGTATGACGTCTAATCTGTCCCGTCTGTCCCCCCACCATTGTATTAGAGTGGGGATACGTTTTATTACTTTGTGCAACAAATCACTACAATACAATTCTAAGTTAAAGCTATTTATTTCTCATTTTATTTGTCCAAAGAGTGAAGAATTACCACTGATCTTGAGACTTGAGATTAAAACGTTCGAAATGCCTCTATTGCAAGTTTAAACTAATTTAATCCAGACTTATAAAAAAAGGTATGCTTTGGTCCTTCAGACTGATCAAAGGTTTTAGCCTTACCCTAATTACTGTCAAAACTAAGCCGAGTATATCGGAATCACTTGAGGTATGCTTAGAGTGATAAGTTGGTTCTAAGTATTTACGAATAGACGATGATTGCCATCGATGTATCTCATATAACTTAAGTACCGACATGTAAATGTATCTAACTTGTTAAGCGGCTCTTTTTTACTTACATAGAATGATACAATAGGAAAATATTCTAAAAAAGCGAACACGACTTGCTTGTTATTGTATTGTTTATAATTCGGCCCCTATTACAGTCAAGTAAGAGCTATCGTTACGTAGAGCATACAATAGTCATGTCAAAAACAATATGGTTTTACGGAGTAGTAAAGAGCCCCAAAACAATAAAATTGTTGTGTCTATACTTCAGCGAAAGAAAATTATTAGGTATCTAAATAAGTGCACAAGTAACTAACAATATTATTTGGGATGTTTACGAACATTTAATTAATTAGAAAAGAAAGACCATGAATATAAATACAATGTAATCCCAAACATGAAAAAGGCACTCCTAGCATTTCACTCCAATAAATTGAGGCACAATCAAATCAAAAACCAGACTCCAAATAAAGGATGCGCGTAATCTGTCTGTATCAACTCGCCATAATAACGTTTTTCTAACAAAAACCCCCTGCACAAACTAGCCACAAGGATTATAAAATAGGTCAGTTCAAAATCCAGCGCTTTTTCCCCTAAACCAACATCGGGACTTAAAACCGTCATTTCTGTCCCCAGCGGCGACTAGGCTAACTTTTAGTGAAATTATGGTTCTCGTCTCGCTCGACGCTTTGCGGAAAAAATAATTGCGCCATATTTCACTGGAGGGTAGGCAGAGGCGCTATTTCACGCTTCATTACAATAATGGGCGAAATAAAGCGGAGTCGTGACGAGACCATGTGTCTTGTCGCTCGCTTCACGCCCATGTGCTTAGGTGCTAGCAGCGACGACAACGGGTCGGTGTGTTTGCAAGTTTGTTTGTACAGTGACCGATTTTCGTAGCCCTTGAGTTTTTGTGGTACAGATGCGACCTCATTTTTTATATAATACGAGTATCAAGCTAAATGAAATACATGTGTTTTTAGGTGTAGGTGTTGGGATAAGACAACCTGTGAAATTACTAGCATAGACACATTCCATATTAGTCTTCAGGGTTGGCAACACATTTACATTGTAAGAAATGTAATTTTAAGACTGTCTGTCTGTGATCTTGCGTCGTTATCGTTATTCTCGAGTCGTGAGTGTTTTTTCATGTATTTAAGTATACCTTTATTTTTCTAGGTATAAGAGTAATTAATATCAAGAACTAATTAATACAAATATTACAAGCCTGGAGCTTAGTTTGGGAATAGGTCAATTGGGGTGACGTTTTCCGCTGTTTATTATTTTATTTGTATTTATATAATTTATATGTCGATCCTATGACATGTCTAACTGTCAAGTGAACAAAAGCAAAGGCTCTATTCCACGCAGTGAAACCGTACTATTATTGAAATTTTATCGTATAGAGGTAATAAAATTGTTATCACTAATTGTAATCGTATTGTTCTTTAATTCGGCCGCCATTACCGTCAAGTTAGTAGAAGCTATCGTAACGTTGACTAATAATAGGGGTAATGACAGTGTAGAATACGGCTCCTGGGCTTCTGTTCCACTTAAGTGCAAGTTAGATACCATATCAATAACGTGACTCATTAGAACATGTCTAGCCAACTAAGTTACTCAACCACCACGGCGGCGGCGGGCAAAAACAGGACGTAACTGTTCAATTACGCTCGATTGGTGCTTATTGTTTTGAACTGTTAGGCATTGATGGTTAACTCAATTCTGTAAGTACCTAACAAAGCCAATGTTTTGTAAATAAAGCTTATAGGGTAATATCCGGGCGTTTCAACCAATACGGTCACTGTTGTCTTATATATTGACGAAAATAATGACGACGCGCTGGCCTAGTGGGTAGTGACCCTATCTACGAAGCTAGTGGTCCTGGGCTCGAATCCCGGTAAGGGCAGATATTTGTGTGATGAGCGCGAATGTTTGTTCCTGAGTCATGGATGTTTTCTATGTATTTAAGTATACATATATTTCTCTTTTTATTTTGTCAAGATCGTAGCAAGTGGAAAGAAGTGGTCTCTGCCTACCCCTCTGGGAAACAGGCGTGATTTAATGTATGTATGTATGTATGTATATTTCTCTATATAAGTATTTATATCGTTGTATAGTACCTACACATAGTACAAGCCTAGAGCTTAGTTTGGGACTAGGTCAATTGGTGTGAGATTGTCCCCTTATATTTATTATTATTATTATTATTATTATTATAATGATAGCCACCAGCAACTTTTGATGTCAATATCAGCAGGCCCGGTGGTAGCATCTGTCATTCAAAATAAGAAGAAACTTTTTTTTTATGTTTAATAGTTTGCGAAGACACTAATGATGGCAGTTAAAACGCTATAGCTCTGGCACAAAAATTTATGACACGTTCCCAAATTGCCTTTACTATCCGAAAACATGTTTGAACCTATCCGTAATCAAACTCACGTTTTCAAACATTATTTTACATATATTTCACATTTACTACTCGATGACTATACGAAAGTCAACGTCAATGTCAACTTGTAATCAAGAAATACTTTTTACAAACTAGATGGCGCTGATATCAATTGGCACATTTTCTCGATGACGTTACTTACTCTATTATAGTAAGCTCGGGGTACTGAACAAAGACTATGGTTTTACAACTTTATTTTCATTACGAATTTACAAAATTGACTTACATGAGAATGATTGTAACACAACACTATTTATCCTAATTTCAAATACCTATAAAAGAGAATTACGTTTTTTTTTGTACACACAAAAATTCATCATCTTCACCTAAAAACATAATGATAACAAGTAAAATTCCTTTGCATATTAGTTCTTCATATTAGTAAAACTGAGGTGTGAGCCAAGTTTAAAGCAACGGCTTGAGTGTCAAAGGCGTGCCCACACCACTTAGCCACATCAGCACAAAAAGGTTTTACACGTAACAAAAAACTCGATGTTACGGCGGGTTATTCCGTGGATGACGGAATATCCTGCGCTCCGCCCGGGGCTAAAATATTTGAAAAATATGTTTTGTGAGAAAATAAATAACGAGATATATGTCACGCTCTAGTTTTGCTTTTTATTTAAAACTTTAACGAGTTTTTTATGACTTCACTTTCATTTTTGTGAAAAACTTTCGTGAGTTTTAAAATGAACTGCTTCGTTTTTCTGTTGATTAAATATTTTGGTTTCTGGATAAGAAAAAAATTACTATATTAGTATTAACCTAATGTATAAAGGGGACTTAAAATTAACTATCACGAGTATCACATGTGTGTATGTTCAACTTTATTTTAATTTTTATCATCAAATATATTATATTGTTACCATTCTCGAGGGCTTATTCACTTGTCATTAAAGTTAACAGTAACATAACAAAGCAAGTAGTGGTGATATCACCTTGTGCAGTTCCGTTCATATCGCTACCACCATGTTATTCTTTAACCTACCACCAAACGCTTCCTTATTGGAACGCCTAAAATTAAGAAGACTAATGTATCATAATCCCTAAAAGTTCATAATACCTAAAGGTTATTTTGAAACCTTAACTTTCCGGTTCGGTTAGGTTTGTTTTGTAACAATCCTGAGAAGTTTACGGTTTCAGAAATAAAACAAAATATGTATTAAGAATTTTTTGGGATTATGATACGTTAGGTTCATTAATTTAAAGCCTTCTGATAAATACGTCACCCGCCAAACCGCAGTGTTCGCAACAACAATGTCGTTTAAATACAACATTTTAGGGTTATAATTTCTGGCGGTTAAGGGAGTTCAAATCTTTGGGTTAAGATTTAATTGAATAATATTCAAAGTACATTGACGCACACGTCACGTTGCTCATGTGGCATTGAATGTCAGTTGAGGCTTTCATCTACTTACGCTCACAGCTTTGCCCTCGTGTATACACCTCGTTATTAGATAAGATTTCTACTTAGATAAGACATTTTTATTATAACTCAAGATTTTTTTTAATTTTGTGACTAAAACCTCCGTTTTATGCACAATATTTCGGTACCGCCTAAAGATTTCAGTCTGAGTGAGCTCTCTGAATGCTTAAATATGGTCTGTCGAACACGCCCCCGCGCACACAAAGTAATTAAAACCAAGATAATGCTGAATGGAGTTGGAATGAGCTCAAAAATCTTTTGTTCCCACAAATGGAACATCCGCGGCTAAATAATATGCCTGTTTCAAACTAAAAAGGCTTAACTGGAAATCAAACGCAAATTCTGAACTCTCTCCTCATACAGTACAGTTCAAAGTTCAACTACGTTTAAACAAATTTAAGTTGTTTTAGAGCTGAAATTAGTGTCTATGTTGTCGGTTGAAATATAAGGCTGTGGCCACTTAATGCGCGGAGGGTTGAAACATTCATAACAGCGTAGCCTCGGACTGTTCCGCATTATTTGCTCGTCTAAATAATAAAGGGATCCGCGCGGAACTGAAACCGAAGAAGCCTCCTTCCCTCCCTTTCCTCTTTAACCCCCTAGCCCTGCGTCACAGAATAAATAAGTACAGAAGGTTCACACTGGCTAATCTAGATCAAAGATCTTGAGTTTTCAATGTACAAAAATGTGCCAAACTATCGTATTTTACGTACAAGGACAATTTGTTTATATCGACTAATAAAACTTTACCTAAACTTTTAATTTTTATCATTTATTATTAATTTCAAAAACTTTTAATTTGACTGCTATTCGTATTAATATTTAAACCACAGACACTCCACTTTAATTATTGTAATGAACGGGTTAATTTGTGCCGAGTTTGCGTGCCAGCTACGATTGGAGGACCCAAATTACCCAAAAACAAAATAAAATATCACGACACAATTTCACAAAAATATCTAGTCCCAAACTAATTTAATTTATTAGTAATAGATAACGATATATATAGTTACTTATAAACATAAATAAATGCATCTTCATCATTATCGTTTTTAATACGAAGAGACGTCCACTGCTGGACATAGGCCTACCCCAAGGTTTGCCACAAGGACCCGTCTTGCGTCGTTTGCATCTTCTTGGTCCTTTGTACGCGCGTCTTCCAGCAAGCAAACGCCAAAAATAAAATACATAAATACTCGTACATGCATATCACCTTGAAAGTATCTGAAACTAAGCCCTTACCGGGAATCAATCCTACGGCCGCTAGCTTCGTAGGGAAGATAAGACAGCCTGTTATTGGTTACGTGTAGACCTTCTGGTCTTATGTACCTTGTGCCGCGTCCCACATCGCAACAATACGGCGATATTGTTCGTCCGCCGAACGCTAAAGAATTGTTTATGGCTTACGTGCTCACCGCACCGCTTACACACGACCCTATCACGGGTATTCTCCACCACGCCGGGATACGTCGAACCAAACTGACCGAACACGAACTAAAAACCATAACTCTTACCTTCTATCGAGTAAGTTAAGTTTCGTCGTTGAGAAAGTGTATGAAAATTGATATCAGCGCCATCTAGTATTGCATTTGATACTTTAATTTGATAGCAAGTTGACATTGATGTTGACTTTCGCATCTTTATAGATTACTACTCTAGTAAAAGTGAAACATAATAAAAACATAGTATAAAAACGTGATGAACCTGAACGATAGGTTCGGAATACGTTTTTTGAATATTAAAAGCAATTTAAAATGTTACTAATTTAAATGTTTAGACAAGGATAAGAAGTTGCTGAAGTTGCGATCGACCAAAACAGATGCAATATCGTGAAATAACACTAAGAAATGGTTTTAAGTTATATTCCCGATTAGGACGGTATGCCTGCTGTGCTGTGCTTAAACTCGGCAAGAATATTACTAGCATCAAGCTGATTTGAAATTCTCTATTCATTCGATGAGTCTATGTCGTGGTTAGGAATACTACCCTAGTTTATTTTATTGCTAGTTCTGGCCGACGACTTTCCCTCGGATGGTTATTTATTTAGCCTGCGTTTGTACAAATTTACTGGCGGCGTATTCTAGGCAGCGGCAGATTCTCGGCAGGCATTTTGTCCGACGTTGAAGGAACTAGGTGACGCAATGCTGCTACGAAATACAACACGGTTTTGTTAAATTTGTTATACTTATATATTTGTTATTACTTAGATTAGAGTCACTTTTAATCCTGTTTTTCTTATTTTATGGCCTTAATATTTTAGGTACTGCTATGAATTAAAATAAGTAGTAATTAAGTTCCTTAGTCAAACTAGGGCCAAGTTTAAAAAAAAAACAATTTCTCGCCCAAAACAAACCGTAGCACCATAGCCGCCTTGCAATCACAACCCAATTAAGGGCTTGTTTGCTCATTAATCAAGTTGCCGAATTTTCCTTGTTAAGAACTCTGAGACTTCAGTTTCGCGAAGAAGAGAAACAACGGACGAGTCAAGAATGCACAATTAGGTACAATTTTATTGATTCAGTGAACGTTATCAATTTGAAATAAGCTAAATAAAAGATATCAATCAAGTGCAAGTTGTACTCGCGCATAGAAGGTACCGACCAATTTATGGTAGGCTGTTTTTTTTTAGTGTTTGCGCTATGATCACACCAAAAGAGGCTCTTGTATGTTTTACAGTTTATGCGATAAAAAAAATCAAATAAAAAGACGTTTAATAGAAAACGTTTCTACACACTAACACACGCACATACGCGCGTGCGCGACGAAAAACGCTCAAACTAATATAATATCACGTCAAAGTCAAAGCGTTTATTATCAGAGCATAGCTAATTATGATACAAGTTTGGGGGATGAGTGTTAATTGAACCAACATATCCTCCGACGATCCCGTACAGTTGGATATTCAAATGTTATTTTAGTTCTCGCTTTACTTATTTAGATGCAGAATACATTAAATAATTATGTTGACATGGCAAAATGTAGAAGGCAAAAGCAAACTTTCGGACATCAGGAAAACCTTTGAGGTGATTTTATATTCTAAAATCGTCAACGCAATGCGGTTTTTTGAAAAATCGTTACCGGTTTACCTCCAACCCTCTTGCTCATTAACATCCATTTTAATGAGAGAATCATAAAATGCGACCTGCAACCTTGCAACCTGCAACCTGTCACTATATACTGGTAAACATCTTAGCCTAATTGTGCAAAATGTGGTTACAGAATTATCATCAAGTTTTTAGAGTTGTTAGTAATTCTGTAGCTCTGCCTATCCCACTCTGGGAATAAAGGCGTGAGCTTATGTATGTTATGTATGTATGTAAAATGCGAGTGGGACTCGCGCACCGAGGGTTCCGTATTTAAGATAATGGCGGCTGCCACAAAATCGTCGAAATGACGCCTCCCCGCCAAAATTCGTAGTCTTCATAGCAAGACACAGCAAGTGGTTCGGTCCGGTCGACGCGGCGCCGCACAGGGCCAGCTTCTTCTTCATCTTCACCCTAAACCCATTATTGCCATGCTTGCGCCGCGGCGGGACAGCACGCCGACAACGGGTTAATGTTTGTCTTATTGATTTTACGTCAATCGGTATTATTGACGAGTAAATAAGACTTATCTTCCGGTTAAAGAATTATTTATTTCTCAAAAAGTAGTTGCATTTAACTTCGCTGAGAAATTATATAATTTTTTTATTTTGTGTCCATGCTCCTACAACTCAACACAAATACTAAGGCCCGTATTAATAAACTAATCTCAACTCTAAAGCTCGTCTCGAGATGTGTCAAAAATGTCAGTGTTCTATGGTTTGACGTTTACTTTGACGTATCTTGTGACGCGCATTTCAGCCACATACATACATACATACATAAACTCACGCCTTTATTCCCAGAGTGGGGTAGGCAGAGCTACAGAATTACCAACAACTCTAAAAATTTGTTATAATTCTGTAACCACATTTTGCACTTTTAGGCTAAGATGTTTACCAATGTATCAGCCAAGATGAGTTTTTTAATACGGGCCCAAAAGCTAAACACAAATTTATAGTATACTTTACAAACTAAAACGAAAGGCTATTAGGGTGCAATCCCCACTAGACAAAGCATGTTCACGGGTTCATGCAAGGTTGATTTTATTTACATAGCCGTTCTAACTGTAAAATAAAGTTTAATATTTATTATGTCTATATTTCCTGTTTAATTGTACCAAAAGAACAACTCAGGCGGTAACCGTCAGTTTAATAATATCGTTCAAAAAGTGGGTATGTAGATCAAGTTGATAATTAGTTGTATCTTAAAGTTGACAATTACGCATCAGAACTAATTCACCGAGTAAAATCTTACTATAAAGCCATAAAAGGCCAACTAACAGACGGACTTCCGAATGGTAAACCGTCACTTTTGTCACCCATAAGTTATTATTAAGTTACAGACACTCAATGTCATCTAAATAATTACCTTAGTTTGAACAATGTTAATGTGTTCATAATGTGTTAATGTGTTCATAATTTGTTACTGTGTCTAATAAATAAAAATAGGTAAACATCAGCAATGCCAATACAGCCAAGTAAAGCCTTTCAGTGAAGTCAAAAACGTAACCGTTCTTCTTTAACAGTCGGTTAACTCGGTAAACATCCCAAATTATTGCGTATTTGATTCGCGTCATATCGCTAAATATTCCGGGGGTGTCCGTAATGAGCCGACAAACACTCGTCGAGGCGGTGTTTGAGTGGCCGGTCGATGGCCGCTTATGATCGACTTATGTATTGTATTACCTCGAGATAAACACGAGGCTGGAAGGTTGGTAACCACTGGCCGAATATTACATTTACCTATGGTGTTAGTTATATTGCTTTACAACTATAGCAATATGATAACAATATGGTTTATGCGAAAGTGAAGTGGAATGTAAAAATTTCGGCAATTATTTAGATTTTTCAGTTAAGTGTCAAAGTAAAAGGAATGTGAATTTATAAGTGACATTTTCTGCGATAAAAATATAAAAAGTAACAATTTTCTATCTTGTTATGTACTACTCCATATGGTATCATAATAATTATATTATTATTAAAATGGTCCAAGGGTGTTTTTTTGTGTTAGTTCGTTTGTTTATGTCAGTTAAATAAAGAGTTAATTTTATAATATGGAAAATGACATAGCGTACTTTTTAACCGGAAAAAAATGACAGTTTCCGAGGGTATAGTAAAAAAACCTCGATCGAGTCACATGAAAATGCAAGTTAAATAAAATTAACAAAATTCGAACAAAATTGCATGCTACAATAATTACTTTCATGCTTACCCGATTACATCACAGGTTGACACAGCCAATCAGGGTTCGACGCAGCGGACCAATCACAGGTGTCCGCTGCAGTCCTCGGGGAATTAGCACTAAGTGCGACATGACGGTTCACCTGTTAACGGGCGCGGCGAGAGCGCCCACCACTCGCCAATATTGGGGAATTAGCGGAAGCTTCGCGCACTTGAGATGTCAATTAATGAACATTCACTTACGGAGGATTAAAGCAGATACAACTATTGATGGCTTCGCTAATGTTACAATGACGAGTTTAATAGATAATTAGCGAATCTAAGATTGTCATTACCGTGAGTGAGTATCTAATATCTTGTACAGATGGGATTTAGTAGAAGGGGTTTTATGGATTTAATCTCGATACCTTACAATGTCGAATCGACACTCTATCCAGAATATTCGAAAATAAATACTTTTTCTTAGGTTCACTTTTATCTCAAATTCCTGCAATTAATTTTATCAGTGCCCTGACTTTTACACTTTATCAACGTCTTGTAATTAGTTCTCAGTAATTTAATCTTGTTAAAGATCTCTCTGAGAATGCAGCGGACCTTTGAAATGAATCTTTAGCAAGTGAACCGTGTTCAAGATACCTTATTCATCGAAATCTCTTCTTCATGGATATTAACTTTGAATAACGTATTGACGAATTCGTGGAAAACGTAAGAATTCTTAGCTTGTTATATTAAATTCTGATCAATGACGTGATTTTATCGTTAATAAGCGTTTACTTCGAAATTATTTATAGATGAGAAACGACGTTAACTGTAGATACCTTACTAAAATTATTTCTTTTTTACGTTTGACTTTGCACACGAAAGAGGTTTAAAACGTTTGCGTTCACAGAACGCTCTCATATCATGATAATTAGTTTTATTCCGCCCCGAACGCTCTAAATTTATTTTAATCACGCTCTATTTCCCTCCCTGCGTATTTAATCGGTCGCGTGCCGCGGACGTCACGGCTCCGTCGCGTCTTCCGTCTCCCCCTCGCTCCCCCCCCCCCCCCACCGCCCGGACCGGAAGGGCCCCCTTCCGTCTCCGGCGCCGATTTGGATGCCGCGGATGCTTGTAAAAGCTTGAATTTTTTTAGACACGTTGAGGGGAATGTTGGTTGAGGTATTTTTAGCCGTTTGTGCCAGATATTATAGCAAGTGAAATGACTAGCATAGAAGCATTCCATCCTATTTCTTAGGGTTGGCAAGGCTTTTGCAGGTTTGGGATTTCATTCTTGACATTGCAGACTTAGAACCTATTTATCATCAAGTGGCGTGTGTGCTCAAGTCGGGTGAAAATAAAGTTATTATAACCTAAAAGAATAGTCACATTGAACTAATAACAAAATCTTCAAATAAATTTTGAAGAGGCTCATTGACGTCATGGGAGACCGCCGAAAAGCTGGCAGTTTCCTCGCTCAACGTATAAGTGTAACCATCCAGCGAGGAAATGCTGCCAGCATCTTTGGTACAATGCCGCAGGGGCCATTCTTAGATTGAATGTTTTAGTTAATTTATATAGGTATGTCTTATTTAATTTTAGTTATAATATTACTATGTGTCGGTTTTCAATAAAAGTATATCAAAATAATAAAGTAGAATAGTAGAACTATTAAATAGGATGATAGACTGAATGTAAGCATAGCTTGAGATATACAGTTCTGTCATACACCCAAACAAAATTGAATGAGGTTCCCGGAGAAAGCTGATGTCTAGCAGTTTAATTTGGCAAGAATTACGATAGCAAGCTCAGCAGTATGACGTTGCAGAGCCAAACGACAAGTATTTGGACGCAGACGAATTACTTAGAGCAGGATTTACGAGGATGTCCGTCCATGGGAGTATCTCAAAAAGAATCTCAACATGGACTCTGGCGTAAATTCATCACTAAGGAATTGCATTATTTGCAACTAAGGACGACGCCTATTATTTTGATTTGTACAATCACGAGAATAAATTTGGTACCCACCTTAGGTCCAAAGTCAATCTGACATTCTACAACAATAAGGTTGAGTTTCCTAAAAGTTACTAATGACTTGACAGACTTTTTTCTTAAAATGTGTCCTAAATGAACGCTTGTGACCGTATATGAAAATGTATAAAGTAGTTGTTTTGTATATTTTTTGTATTCTTTTTTATCATAATTTCTTAAAACTGTTTTACAAGACTCATTTTAAGGCCTAAAAATGTAATAAAATACGAGTTTAAGAGTGGATCGCGCTTTTTTTACGTAAATTTAACTAATTTAGTCTTTACTCACAACGACAAAAAACGAATCTTCATACGAACTCAGCCGCAAACGGCACGGCGTGCTATACCTTGAAGACCATCCATTGCTGCTCGACATGTCTGTACTCCACGACAATTTTGTCCGGTCGCCTCTGTCATAGTTTTTTTTTTGTTCCGGCTATTAGAACCCGTCACGCTGAACGCTCTTTATTCAGAGTCCCGCGTACACACACAAAGTACGCTCAAAACTCGCCACTTGTACGTCAGGTCTCCTCAAAGAGTACAATACGCGATTTCATAGCATAGATATTTTCAACTGTAGTAAGTCTGTTTTTGTAAACCGTGTTTGGCAACACACACATACACACGCACGCGCCATATTCACACACACACACTCGCTTAAGTAAATGTAAAAACTTTCTCGTTGCTAGTTCTCATTAGAATTTTAATAAGGATAATATTGTACTAGCTTCAAAAAATGTACCTACACTAACTTGTTTACTTAGTTATAATAACTCCACTTGTATTTTTGTATTTCTTGTGGTCATTTGTTATTGGCTTACTCAAATGTATCCATATCTTAAGTATCTGATTCAATGTATCGCTGTTGATGTCCAAAATAAACATTAAATTACTCAGACAAAACAATTCCACCAAAACATATACATTAAATGAAATGATTCAACACCCATACACAATTTGTTAGTCAACGTCAAATTACACTACCTACCGACGATTTCCATAAGTGATTGACCGTTCAGTGCGCGACGACATAATGACGGTGTAAATGTCCCGAGCCCGGCCACGACACGTGTCCGACCGCGACGGACACGACACGACTAATTACGCTTGTGTACAAAACACGTTGGTAGCAAACATACTCGTGTACTGGACTTTGATTTGGTGGACGAGTTATAACTGTTTATGGTTGGCTGAAGCTGCAGTAGCGAGTCTTGCGGCTTTTGATTGGCTAATACTATTGAAACGTCTGGCTATTTAGTCATTAGAATGAGAAAAGGTTTCGTCTGGGAAATAGACTTTAGGATACAAATAATCTATATAAAACTTAACCATTTCTTTATTAAACGATTCTTATAGGTACATGCAATGCAATGATTGGTTACCTATATTCATAGTTAGCTTTGGTAAAATTACATACTGAGAACTCTGAACATTTTCAGATCAGGAACAATTACCTACTTTAATTTGTTTTAAACTGAATTCTATGCATCAACTAAAAATAATATTAGAAATTTAAAAAGTAGAAATCACGGTTATTATATCAAAAACGAGTTTTTTTTTTTCTTTTTATTTTACATGCAACCTTACTGTTTTGTATTTTTTTCTGTTTGACTACTGGACTTGACTAATGAAAAATGCCATTGGGTATTTAATTAATGCCGCCATTTGTATTTTAAAATGTTTAGTGTAAATTAGTTTACATTCATAAAGAAATAAAATATATAATTACAAAGTAAATAATACAAATTGAATATAAACCTATGGGAATAAAAAAAACAAGCAATATAAACCTAATTAGAACTAAGCTACAAATAAATAAGATTGACTTTGTTATAAATAAAAATATTCATTAATCATCAGTGAGCTCCTGAAATCTACCCGCAAACAATTAAAGGTCAATACGACGTTTAGGGAACAATGAGTGCTAAATTCTTTAATGAAAATTTAATTAGGTTTCAGTGATCAAGCAATTCAAATAATAATGGGTTAACCTGCAACAGACCACTTCCGAAATCATAAGCAATTCACCAATTCAATATTGTTGCTCACAGCTCGCCCAGACGATACAAAGCGGCGACAAAGTGATCGGTCACGCCATCTATAATTCAGTTCCGACAACACAACAGCTGACCGAGCCCTCATCACTAATGCAAGGAAAACGCGGGCAGGGACTACGCACTGGGAGAGTAAATTATTACGGTCTTAGGAACTGGACACCATTTCAAATTCATAGATATAAAAAAAACTGACTTGGATTTTTCTAGTAAAAAAATACAACACAAAGACACAAAGGTTATACACTGTCAAGTGAAATTGTCACCAAGATAATATTCTCAAAAAATGCTGCTTAGTCTTGCATAACCCCGACTAGGTACCCTAAATAAATAAATAAATAAATAAAAAATAAATAAATGCAGGGTTAGCAATCGAAACGGTAAGGAAAGTGAAAAAACATACAGTTTATACTTAGAATCCATCTCGTTAATTTCAGATTAGAGAAACATTGCAAACATTCATTTAAACGGAATCTCGTTGAATAATTAATATACATTTGATCGAATGTATCATTTCATCGAAAGCTTATTTCCGCTGAAACTTTATTGTTAGATTTGTTACTATCAAAAACTCCTGCACGTATAAATGCCTGTCGATGAAATTAAAATTCGGCGGTTTTTTTTTCAATGATTTAAGGGAAAACCGTTTTAGACACTTATAAGTACACAAAGGGCACGATACGGTACGATACGGTACGATATCGAACAAGTAATTTTAAAATCAGGTTATTGATTAAATTAACATTTAGTACAGTATCTCAAATGTTATCTAATTTCAATTTCCTGGCAATGGTTCCAATATCAATTATCTGTTTTTTTTTGTCAAGATCGTAGCAAGTGGACAGAAGTGGTCTCTGCCTACCCCTCTGGGAAACAGGCGTGATTTAATGTAAATGTATGTATGGTTCCAATATTACTTTATTCTTAACTACTAGCCTGAAGTAACTCATTTCTTTGACTTTTTTAGCAAGATGGTGCTACGACAATGGTCTTTTATTACATTCATACATGATACATTAAATCACGCCTGTGTCGCAGGTAACCTGTAGGCAGAGACCATTTCTTTACACCTGCTACGATCCTGACAAATCTCTTCCGTTTCTTCCACATTCATACATCGAGTCATGCATGCACGTCGGTTTTGAGTACTGTATTATAGACCATAGATCTGTTTTACAAAGTGACCTTAAAGGTCCTTGTCCAGTGCTATAAATATAAAAGTGAACACTGCTTCTTTTTTCATTAGAACTATTTCTAACCCAGGTCGTGTCCCCTGTGATAGCAAATCGATGCTTCCGCGCGTTAGAGTGAGTTTATATTCATACGTGTATGTGCGACGTGCGTGCCTGTGTGTGTGTGTGAGTGTGTGTGACGGTAATAGACATTATGCACCGCATTGCACTATTCAAGCTTGGTCATTACCATTGGGTACAAGACACGGGCTGTAGGGTTGGGCCAGAATTAGAGACGGGGAAATTGGTATGGACAAACGAAAATGTTGATTCCAATATTTTTGGGCCCAAATATGAGATTTTTAAATTCAATTATATTTGACGACGCGTTAGTCTTGTTGGTTAATCCTGCCTACCGAAGCTAATGGTCCCAGGCTCAAATCCCGGAAGGGGAAGATTTTTATGACGAGCGCGAGTTTTTGTTCCTGAGTCTTGGATGTTTTCTAATGTATTTGAGTATGTATATCTCTAAATAGGTATGTTTATCGATATCTAGTACCCATAGTACAAGCCAAGAGCTAGTTTGGGACTCGGTCAATTTGGGTGAGAAGATGCTAATTATTTATATCATATTAATTATTTATTTAATTTAGTTAATTATGACACTTTTAAGTTTTATTGTTTTTAATGATTTAATAATCGTTTCAATGAAATCACTGTCAATATTCTATTAAACTTTGTATTTACGTCTATTATAATTGTAATGATATTATCGACACTATGATAGCTCTTTTTTTAGCCTTTTTTGATATTTTAGCTCTTAACAGGTTCTTCTTGTTATTAAAGGCTTTTTTAGCCATGGCTATCCTCTGAATGATGATAGGACACTTGATACGGCATGATAGTTTCTTTTTGAACATTTTAGAGGGTAAAGTCGAAGGAAAAAGAGGAAGAGGAAGACCTAGGCTTAGGTACTTACTTCAACCAAATAAGACAGAAGGCCAATGTCGTGTCGTATCAGGAGGTGAAAAAGCTAGCACAGAGTAGAGAAAAGTGGCAATTACTTCACCGACAAGAGCCTAGCTCTTAAATTTAATGATGATGATGATAGCTCTTATTGATATGACGGTAACATAATAACAATAGGTCTAAATACAAAGGAATAAAGCTGCTAGTGTTTTATGGAGCTAAAATGTCTTCTCCAAAGCGCTAATATGTAGTTTCACATAAAAATAACCTGGGGGGTTATTATGACGTGGCTATGCCGTTTAATTATCGGTGAGCGTAAAGGATGGAGCTATAGCAGCTAGATTAGCTCTGTCCTTTTCTCTCAGCGTAAACAGAACTGCATTGCTATGTCATAATAACCCCCCTGATGGGCCCAAATGATCGAATAAATCATCTGAATTGGAAACATTGCCTTTCATTACATTTTGACGTCAAAATTCACCGCCAAATCAACCAATTATCAATCAATCCAATCAAATTCGGTCAAATAGAATTAGGAGGAAATCTATTGGCACAGCAATCAATGCGAAGCCTTGTAATTAAAACTGTTATGCATTCGACGATAAATGTAACAATTCACGCCGCGTGAACCACCTAAACACTGCAGTTACCTATATAATGTGCGTTTTTATACACTCAGGGTATTTGTGAAATAAAACTGTATGAGTTGCTCTGAAATGAGAACGGTTTTTCATTATTTATTTATACTTCAATTTAAGCATACTTGACAAATCTTATGGGCTAAAATTACAAAAAATATCTTACCTGAAATGAGAAACAACATTAAAGCTATTATTTCACTTGTTCTTCTAATCCTATCTTAAGTAAATTCCATTTTTTATAACGGCAGAAACTTTTCTCTGTCGACTGTCACTTGTCATAGCGCTGCCACAGATCACTCCAAACCGACACAGAGAGGTTATAAATGAAGTAAAACTAGACTTCATTTACATCTCCCCCCCCCAATTTGTGAATAAAATTAAATATTTAATTTATACTATAACTTTACATAACTTCCAGCAAAGGGACAAGTTTTGTGATATGAAACAGGTTTGATTCTGATTTCTTATGGCCTGTGTCTATCCTATAAATTGAGTTTGATATTTTCTCTAATACTCTATACGGTCCAATTTTTAATTCGTGTAACTTCTTCCTGTTTAGACGGTTTCCGTTTTCCACATAAACTAAATCTCCTACTTTTATCTCGCACTCTTTTCTGTTTCTGTCGAACCGTTTCTTATTGCTATTGTGTGAGTTTATAGAGTTAACTAATGCGATTTTTCGGTCTTGAAATAATTCATTAAACGTTCTTTCCTGTTTTAATTCATTTGGTAAGATATTAAATGTTTTTCCTTCTAACAAATATTTTGGAGAAAACCCTGTCACTGTATGTTCTGTTTCATTATACCTTTGAGTGCACAGGTGAGCAATGGTAGTCCAAGCCAATTTTTCCTTCCTGTCATTTATTTTACACCTTATTTTGTTAACCAATGTTTGATTCAATCTCTCATTTAGACCATTAGAAAATGGAGCATTGACCGCAGTGAATATGATTGGTATTTTCTCTGTATCTAGAAAGTTTTTAAAATCTCTTGAATTTATACCCGGATACTGATCCGACAATATCATGCCAATTTTATTTCCCTGAGTCACGTTTTTAACAAGCTTTATAAAGTCACTAGAACTTTGAGTTTTAGAGGTCGAAATATAAGCATACCTAGTAAAGTGATCCACAAGTAAATGTAGATACGTTTGTGTAGATCGTGAACCCCCAAAACCTCCAATGGTGTCTATGGACATTATTTCAAAAGGGTAAGTTGCTGGACCTAAGTGGGACATTAACCCAAACTTATATTTTCCCCTAGACTTATTTTTAATGCAGATTTCACAGTGACCACAGATCATCTTAATGTTACTTGTTAAATTTTTCGCGGTATAAAACGGTTTAATTTTGCTTATTAGTTGTTGTGATCCTAAATGACAGTAATAATCGTGTATTTTTTTTATAAGTTTTTTACTAAATTCTTCAGTTATTAATATTTTTCCTTTTTTACCATTATTTTTGTAATACAGTGTATCTTTTAGTTGAAGTTTATTTCTATTTTGTTTTATATCTTCGTTATTTTCCTGATCATTTTGTATATCTTTGAGTTTAATTAAGTTAACACATTTTAGACTTTCTTCTTGACTATCATTCGGATCTAATACAGGATTTCTACTTAACGAATCTGCCTCCACATTATACTTTCCTGGAGAATAAATGACTTCAAAATTAAATTGAGATAAATAATACGTCAAGTCTCCTAATTCCTCATCCGTTCTTGACTTTATGTTCATTTTTTCTAACGGTTTGTGATCAGAAAAAACTGTAAATTTTTTACCTAGGAGCCAATATTGCCAATATTTAACGGCTTCTTTGATTGCCAAACACTCAAGATATATGGCTTTTTTCTTTTTTTGTGAATCATTTAATTTCCTTGAAAAGTAAGCACAAGGTTTCTCTTCTCCGTTATTTTGTGGTTGTTTTAAAATCGCGCCTATCCCTTGAATACTTGCGTCTGTATAAATGTGTATTGGTAGGTTTGGATCAAATATAGCCAGAATAGGTTTTAGGCACAATAGTTTTTTTATGGTCTCAAATGTTTCCTGGCATTTATCTGACCAACCAAATTTTTGTCCTTTCCTTAACAAGTTATGTAAAGGATCTAATATTATCGAACTATTAGGAATATATTTTCCATAGAAATTTATCTTACCTAAGAACTGGCGGACATTTTTCTGTGTTTTTGGTACAGGGAACTCCTTTATAGCAATCAAGTTGTCCTTTAATGGAGTGATTGTGTTATTTTTAATGATGTGGCCCAAATACTTTACAGAGTCCTGAGCAAAGTTACATTTCGAGAACTTTAGTCTAAATCCCTCCTTTGAGATCGCTTCTAATAATAACGATAAATGTTTAATATGGTCTGCGAAAGTTTCAGAAAATATTAATATATCGTCAATATAATTCACGGAAAAATGTGACAGTCCATGTTTTCTAATAATACTACTTAATATCCTCTGGAAAATTGCAGGTGAGGTTTTTAAACCGAATGGTAAACATGTCCACTGAAAGTGGCCCTCCTGTGTAACGAAAGCTACCTTTTTCCTGTCTTCAATTTTTAGTGGGATTGACCAGAACGCCGAGTTTATGTCCAGTGTGGAAAAGAACCTACAATTTCTTGTCTTAATCATTAAATCCTCAATCAACGGAAATGGTTGTGATTGAGGGACTACATTTTTATTTAAATCACGAAAATCTATGCATAACCTGGTTTTTCTTCCTTCCTCTTTCTTATAGGCCAATGTTACTGGGGCTGCGAAAGGACTATAAGACTCTTCAATTAAGTTTTTCTTTAATAACATTGATATTTGTTGTTCTATTTCCTTTCTATCCTCGATAGTGCACCTATAAGGTCTTTTACTGCAATATTTATCAACTATCAAATCAACATGAGCCTCATAGTCCTTTACAGTCCCTACATCATACTTGTCCCTTGCAAAAAGTGATGTATGTTTGCAAATCAATTCATCTATTTTTGACTGTTCATGTAGGTTCAGGTGATTTACAGATATGTTAAAGTTTTCAACTTTTAAGTGTTCATTAAAATTTATTTCACAATTTTGTTTTATTTTTTTCAAAATACTCTCATCCTTATTCTCACAATTTTTGTTTGTTTCAATTTTGCTACCTGTAAAGCCAGGAATTAAATTAGCATTTTTCTGATTCGACACTGGTTTTTGCACCTGTGTTGTTAGGATGGGAATGTTTTGTGAAATTACCAAGTTTTCATTTTGAATCAAGTGAAAATTTTCGATGCAATCTAATCCAACTAGAAAGTCATAATCGAAATTTTCTTCATCTATTACAAACACATTAACATGTTTTTCCATCTCTAATATTTTAAGTTTTAAGGTTACCATTCCGATGGATTTTTTTACGCCATTAATCGTTTTTAGACCCGCACTTTTTATTCTGTTATTGCTAGAGTTATTTTTCAAGGACAATAATCTCGAATTTATCAAAGATACATTTGATCCTGAATCATAAACTCCTAACACTTGCAAGGTATCATTATTTAATCTTGATCAATGGCGGGATTACAAGTTTTTTTGGTCCACCTCATTTAACTCTGTCTCTAACTCTGAATTATTGACACTCCTTATTTGCTCCCGTTTGAATCGATCATTATTTTTATTTCTAAACCAGCATAGAGTCTCGGGATGATACCGTTTCCCTTTATTTTCCTTTTCACAAATTTTACATGGCTGCTCCTTGACATTTTTCTCTTTTATTTTATTTTCAAAACTTACAGTCTTTTTTTCCCAAGTCTTTTTCTCTACTAAATGTTCTAAACCTCGAATATTACTAAATAAGTCCTCCGTTACTTGTAAAGTATCCCTTTCAATTTTATCAGTCACATAATTTGGCAACCCCGTAGCGATCAAATCTATTAAAGTTTGTTTATCAATGTTTTTATTCATCTCTAATAGAAGTCTTTCTTTCTTCAAAGCATAATCTAATAGCGAGCCCTGTCTATACTTATACAAAATGGCATACCTGATCGGCGACCAACCCTTATCCGCATAAGTCTCACAAAAATATTTTTTCCACAGAGACCACTCCGAAGCAACTGTATGCTTTATGAGCATAGAACTGTACCAGTCCAGGCAGGATTCCTCTATAAACAGCCTAAGAACTTCAATCCGTTTTGTGTCCTCTTCTATTCCTAAACGGGTACACTCAGCTTCAAAAGTCATAATCCACTGTGATACATTTGATGTCTTTCTTGTGAATGTCTCAATTACAAATCTTTCCTTGATATTTTTCAAGCCTTGAGTAGTAGATTTTTCACTCTTTATTTGAGAAAAATTTTCTAGGATTTTTGATAAAGCCTCTTCGGAAATTCCAGCCACCGGAGCCTGTTGTTGCGTCTTCGGTGACAATTCTTCCAACAAATATCCTTGGAATTGCATATTGCCATCTTCATCTATATAGATACCTTTTATGTCAGGCGTAACTGAGATCCACACTTGCCTCTTGTCATGTCTTCTTTGTAAAGTGTTTTTCACTTTCTGAAATGCTTGAATCCTTATTATTGCATCATGCAATCTCACAGGCTGGTATTGGTCCGGTATTATAAAAACATGGTTCTCAACATCTGTGATGGAGGTTATGCAGATTATATTGGTTTTTGGGTCTTCACTACTTGCTTTGACCACAAATTCGAATTTTAGTTTTTCCATCTTTGTCCATAAAATAGCAGGAAATGTTGTTTTATAATGTGCGTTTTTATACACTCAGGGTATTTGTGAAATAAAACTGTATGAGTTGCTCTGAAATGAGAACGGTTTTCATTATTTATTTATACTTCAATTTAAGCATACTTGACAAATCTTATGGGCTAAAATTACAAAAAATATCTTACCTGAAATGAGAAACAACATTAAAGCTATTATTTCACTTGTTCTTCTAATCCTATCTTAAGTAAATTCCATTTTTTATAACGGCAGAAACTTTTCTCTGTCGACTGTCACTTGTCATAGCGCTGCCACAGATCACTCCAAACTGACACAGAGAGGTTATAAATGAAGTAAAACTAGACTTCATTTACACCTATATTATTACTAAAATGGAGCACTTTTATTCACAGGCTTAAATTGAAGTGATGTGCAATTATCCATGTTTATAGTAAAAAATTGCCATTGGGAAAGAAAACATTTAATTTGATTATTATACAAACCATAAGAAAGAATAATAATATTATTATGTACGTATCCTCTTTATTGTACAATAATAAAAAAACCAAAACAGGCAACATACTAAAACAAACCAAAGGCCAACTTATTCCTTTAAGGGATTTCTTAGGAAGGAAATAGGGAGGAGGTATGCTTACAAGTAAATTGAATTGTATTTATAGCTTAACTAAATGTTATTTAAAGCTAAAATGTAAGATAAAGTATATATATTATATAATGACTTTATTCATAAACACATAAAAAACTTATTTTAGTTGATGTATTTTCTGTCACTTTCCGACACATTGAAACCTATGGAAAAAGCATACTTTTACCACATTTTAGCCGTTTTGCTTTTAAAAATAAGAGGCATAGCATAGTTAACGTAAACTTTAATTTACAGGTTAAAACTTTTTAAAGCGTCTAAGTACTTGCCTGTTTGTTCCACAGTCGCACCCGTCAGCGTTAATTCACGTTTTATAAGCGACGCGTGCTCTAACGGCGGCGGTGGCAGGTGTTTATCCTGGTCTGAGACTTATCCCCCCCCCCCCCCCCTCGCTTGGGCCTATTTGAATATTACTCTCGTTTGTAATATCGGTTTATTATCTCAGTATAATTCCGACACTTTGCGCAGTAAACAGAAAATATGAGAAAAGTTTATGATGTATGGAATTTAAAACGTAATGTGTTCCGGACTTCCGGTGCGGGGATAACACAACCAGTGAAATTACTAGTAAAGAGGCATTCCATTTCAGTCCTTAGGGTCGGCAACGTATTTGCGGCCCTTCAGGTGGTCTGTGTGCTTGTTTATCTTTTTCATGCCATTTTTTTTCCTGTTTTTGTACCATTATCTTCGAAAAACATTGCGTCATCAACATACAACTTATCGTTAATAATGTAGCTTAAGCAATGTTAAACATGTATGGCCTTACATGTAAATTGTAAAGTCTCATAAAGTCGAGAAAATGAAGTTGAGTGCCATGTTTTTGTTCCAATAATTGGAACAATAACGTGGTACACCATGGTACACCATATTATGGTGTCCTTATGACGGCACATCACTCAAACTTAAGTGTTGAGATCAGTCATTGCTACACGGGCTTTCATTTACTTGGTCGCTTTTGACATGTATTGTTTTACTATACTATGTCAAAAGCAATGTGGTTTTACCGAGTAGAACAGAGCCCTGGGTTCTCTCTTGGTTCACGAATATATTATTTGACTTTTTTAAGGTTTTGTTCTTCTAAATATGATTTTTATAGTTACTGGCCTCGGCTCGAGGCGGGAACTAAACATTACTTTTAACTCAGCCGCCATTACTCTCAAGTAAAGAAAAGCTATTCATAACATTGACGATACGATAACACGTATCGAACAAAAATATTTTACCGTCTTAAACAAAATAGAATAGAGAAGAATCATTAATTCAGCTATTAAATAAAAACAAAAAACAAAAGTAACCTATTTATAACTAACATACATACATAAACTCACGCCTTTATTCCCAGAGTGGGGTAGGCAGAGCTACAGAATTACCAACAACTCTAAAAACTTCTTAATAATTCTGTAACCACATTTTGCACTTTTAGGCTAAGATGTTTACCAGTGTATTAGTGACAGGTTGCAAGCCCATCGCCTAACAGTACTGTACGCCTTTATTCCCTTAGCCGTCTCTTACGACACTGACTCTTTATAACTAAATAAACTAAAATATCCGAAACGTTGTGCCAGCTAGCTAATAATAGAGCTTAATAGAGTTTAATAGAGGTTAATAGAGTTTAATAGAGCTTAATAATAATAATATTAATAATGATAGAGTTCTGTTGTGAAGCTAATAATAGATGCCCTCGACAGTAAAAAACTTACTTTTGATCAATATTGCATTTCAGACAAACAAAATAAGTTGACCTTACTGCCAAAAACGGTGTACTGTTACAAGTAACTGCGCAATATATCAGCTGTAAGAAATATGTTGCGCCGCAGCGTTGCGCGCGCTGAATATATTGTTGAGGCACGTACGGGGGGTTACGGGGTGGGGGGCGATGACGCGTGAAACGTGGAGCGTCATATCACGCGAGAGGCGTGACGACGTTGTTTAAGAAATACGAATATCCTGCTTGCAAATGGGTATTTAGCAGACGACATGTACGTGAGAAATTACAATATTTTACCTTTGACACAACTTCAAATGATAATATCGCTAAAATCGACACTTCGAACTGACACTTATTTATTGACGCTTTTTTATAAAGAGCTTAATATTTATAAACCTTTAAATAGCTTTTGCTTATTAAGGTGTAAATCTGGAACATAGCTCTATACGGCAGCAAAACATAGACGACGACTCAAAGGGACCGAAAATAGAGGCTTCAAAATATGGTGCTGGAGACAAATAGAATGAATTAGGTGGAATGAAAAGAAGACGAATAAGGATAAGTACTTCCTCAATCATCTTAGCATTAGGAGCAATAACATGGTAAAAGAAAAGAGAAGTTTATTACAGAGCATAGAAAATAGAGGGTTAATAGTTGAAGGAAAAATTAAAAGAGGGAGATCAAGAAGAACATACCTTGACCAATTAAAGAACGTAAAGAGAAAGCTCGGAATAAGAAATAATGGGATTTACTCCTCCAACAAGAGCACAGCACTGAAGTTAATGTTATGATTGATTTTCTAGAGTAAAATGGTAAGGACCAAAAAGTTGGACCAGAGTTAAGCGCAGCTAACCATAAAAAAAAACGAAAAAAGTTCCGTTGTGCGACAATAGTATCCCTACAATGGTATGGCTAATTTTCGTGTCACAACGGAAAAGTTTCATAGAAAATTTAATTGATTGAGTTAGCGTGGCCAACTTTTTGGTCCTTACCCAAAACTGCATGAACGGAAATAAAGTTTTTTTTTCTTAGCCTACAGTATCCTCATTCTTCTGAGAAAGCCTCTCCCCTAGATTTTTACAAGTAAATATATATTTATTTCGATTCAAACTTATTCAATTCAAGTTTTTGATCAACAGTACCTCTTCAGCATTAAGAATTAAGGATCAAAGTTAAAAAATATTAGCTTAGAAAACTTCTTGGAGTCGAAAGAAAATCCGTTAAGCCATTCCATAATGCATATCCTAAGAAAAACCGGCATATGTCTGTCCTACATGTAACCATAAATACGTAAACAAACAGCAAAAACCTTTACGCTCATTCTTCGGGAGTCGGGTAAAAAATTAAAATCGTATGATAAATCAAACCAATTTCCTCATTCATAAAGCACGTCAGAAATCAATTCAGAAACCATAAAAGTCACACGAATCGCATAAAAAGATTCCCGTACACAAATTTCCCTCACAGCGGAGCAAATTGGTTGACATCTCTTAGGAAATCACCGCGAGGAATGCCTCAGAGAGAGCGCGGTAATCGAGAAAATTCTTTGAACATTTTGTACCAGAAGCCCCACACCGATCAAAGACGTCAAATAAATTAAGAATGCAATATGGGTTTTGAAAATTTCAGTTGCCATCCTCATAATCTATTTTTGCTTTCGATAAATCAGAAAATAAACAAGAAGTACGTATATCTTTGTATTGTACCCAGAGTAGGAGGCAAGCCTGTTAGGCGATCACTTTGGTGATCACCTGTCACTTGGCGCTGTCAAAATTAAATAGGCTAGACAAGCGTGTCAGTTGTAACGAGTGATATATCACGTGACATTTTTCAATGACAATACATGTCGCCAGTGATCACCTAACGCTAGCGTTCGTGAACGATGGCAACTTGTCTAGCCCCACTGGTAAGGCTAGGAAAAATTAGGAAAGATTATCCCTTTTCTCTTGATTCATGTAGTTCCTAATCTACAACGTATCCAATACATAAACCAGAAAAAAAAGAACAGTAACTGGACATAACGAGTCTCAGTTACACGGGAGACAATCTCACTCGAATTGGCCTGTGACCTAATAAGATATTTACAGATCAACAGTATTTAGTGATTTGTGATTAATATTTAACCTAAGAGTAAAAATGTCAAACAGTTTTTACCATTATGTTTAGAATATTACCTAAACAAAATCAATGTTATGATGAGCATGTTATTATGCATACAAAATATGGACTTGCTTATTTGACAAATATTAACCCTTTTATGCATACACTTTTATATTTAATAAGGGGTAGGTATATTAGTTACTTGTATTATAAAACAAAGTTTTCAGTTTTTATACAACAATATTTAAATTATAAGCCGAAACCATCCAATATGTTTCAGTTACTTTTAACTTATACAGTAAAGTAGAACTTACATCTTTAACCTTTATGGTTGAACGTAAATGTATAACGCTTGACCTAAAACGCCAAACTCAAAAAGATAGAACCAAGCCCCCTTATACCTACACTTTCCACTTGCAGGGCCAGCTCTATTGCGTAGCTTGCGACAGAATATTTAAAACTAAGTCCGGTCTGGCGATCCACATAAGAGCTCACGCTACGAATAAATTGCATAAATATATTTTTTTTACGTATTTTAGGACAAAAAAAACAAAAAAAAGTCAAGGTCGCCCATATCGAAATCGATGACGAGGACATACTATACTAAATGTATAATAGATACCATCAAACCTTAAAAGTAACGAAATCTCACCCGTCCTCAAAGTTATAAGCGCCTTACTCCCGTAAGTAGCAAGACAATAGGCAGTAAATGTAAAGACCAATGTGAACACTCGAGCCCTGAACCCTCGGCGCCGCAGTAACTTCCCATTCGGCTCAGAGTGTTTCTGCATACATCCGCGGCCGGCGATTGAATTAGTCCCGCGGCCCGGCGCGGCGGGGTGCCGGGATCAGGCGATTAGGGCTGAGACAAAACGTCGCGGAGCCCTGTTATGAGAATAAGCTCGTCATTTCTCAGACGCACACCGACATGGCTTGGGGTAATGGGACAAAACTTAGTACACGGCCGAAATTCTAGGCGGTAACAAGATTAATAAAACGCATTAAATAACCAGACTGTTGCTAACCACTTTTGAATCGTTATAAATCCTTAATGATAGTTTAAAATAAAAAAATATGAAAGATACATAAATAATAAATATTCTAAGTTACACATCATGGGAGGATTTCATAATATAGTACAAGCTAATAGTATTAGTGGTTTAATGTGGATTTTAATCAAAAGTATGGGCTTGTTCGTTATTATGCAATCGGCCCCTTGTCGTATTTTTTTTACAATATGGCATATGGTTGCCGTTATATTAAATTCTGATTACTGTCATAGCTTTAGTGACAGGTACTTACAAGATTAAATCCATTGACATAATATAAGAATCATCAAAATGGGTTCACGCGTTGAGTTTCTAGAGCGCCACAAAGGAACAAACACACATCATACATTACATAGGCTGATAAACATACTACCATCCTTCTTTGGCAGTTGAGTAAAAACTAGGCCGCCATTACTGTCAAGTGAATAAGAGCTATCAAAATTTGGATAACAGAGGACAAGTCAAATACGATATGGTTTTTACCGTCAAGAATTTTGTCCCAGATCATCTGAAACACTTATTTTAATTGTGTATGAGTGCGATAAGGATGTCTTACTGTCTCAAAGTGTCAAAGACAATGTCGTTTGTAGATCAAGGCTCTGTCCCACTTTCTTTGAATGTTATGGCATGGCGGCCGTAACTTATTACAAGTATGATCGAAAACCATCTCTAAAAACCCGATGTTATGTTTTGATATCGTTGTCTATGTAGGTTAAAATGGTTTCATATCGCAAATCCGAAGTTTTGTTTCCCAATTAATTTCAATTCTCTGAAAATTCATAAGTTTAAGTTTTTTATATATTATATTCCTACAGAATTTGTAGGTTAGGTTAAGCTTGTTTTATCAGGAAAAGTTAAACGAGTTAAAAAAAATGGTTCTAACTCATAAAAATTTGGACAAACGGAACAGCTGGTAACTGAAATTTGACCTCGTGATAAGTAACGTTTCAAACAACATAAAATTACTTGGTGACACTTGTAATCAAACGACTCTTCATTTGTCGAAATCAAGTCATTCGGTCTCTACGAGGGAAGAATAAAATACACACATGCAGGGCCTCTAATAGTGGTAAAAACCATGCTGTCTTTGACATGGTTTGATATTGTTTTTGACTCGGCTGCCATTACTGTCAAATAAATAAGAGCATCCAAAACGTTGACAATACGATAAAAGGTCAAAGACAATATGGTTTTTAGCGCCATGACAATAATGGCTGCCAACTTAATAACAATACCATAAACACGTCAAGAACAATATGGTTTTTATCGCTTAGAATAGAGGCCAAGGTCAAAACATCAACCTCCTTTGGAAGTCAGGTGAAAACAATCATCGTTCGAAAAGCAAGATGGGTAACAAAGAAAAGTAAAAATGTTGAACATCGCTTCCAGTCCGTTCCTGACATATTGCCATATCTTTTGTTTCCAAATTATTTTAGACAATCGATCAGAATATAAGAGTTATTCCGACTTCCGTATAAATAGTGTAGGTTCCCCTTCCGGCCGTCGCCGCCGCTGGCAGGCGAGAAGGGTCGGGTGCGAGCGGTTGTTTGTTTGACAAATAACACTGGAGCACCTCATTAAACATAGAGCTTCTAGGTTTTTTTTACGTTAAATCATTGGATTTTAGTTTGTTTTGTAAGATGAATTCTGTTTCTTTTTTGATTGGTATTCAGAGTAAATTCAGAGTTTTGACACATTTTCCTGCTCAACTACGCGTGAAAACATTTATTTCTTATCGTATATGTTAGATTCATTGTTTTATATAATGCTAGGTTAAGTTATAAAATTGTATATTTAAAAAACGACTAACTGTTGAGTTTCTTGCGGCGCTTCTTCTCAGCAGTGGTCTCTTGCGAAGCGCTGGTAGATTTTTGACGTGAAAAGTGCCCGTGCGGCCTACTTACTGAATAAACATCTTTTATCTTTTATCTTATCTTTTAATATAATTGTCAACAAAATAACCTTGACCTACTAAGAGAACTGTGGCACTGTGACATTTTTTTTGACAGTATTTTCAATTTGATTTAAGTCGTTGTGACGCTGGAGCTCTATTTTATTTGATAAAACCATATTTTTTTAGCTAACGAGTATTTGCAAACGTTCCTTTAGCAGTACTTTTGAGTATGAAAATAATTGTCATATTTACTTCAAAACTGCAAATAATCCATTACTTTTTATATGTATTTTGCAATACCTACCAAAACTAAAAAAAAGCAGTAAAACAGATTCATGGGTAAACTAAATAACTTCTTTAAAATGTAACTGTTACTCAGTAAACATAATATAACTTTAACTCACATGAACGATTAGTTAAAGACTTTAAAGTAACTTATTACTTAGCAAAATTCTAGCTTACGCCGTACAAACTCAGCTAAGTTGGTGCTTGGCTCCGAGTAAGTATAGTTTTAAATAACTTGGACACGCTGCAAGTTGCATGCGAGTTATATTTGATACACTACGTAGTTGGCACAAACACGGCCAACTTGGCACAATCGCCGTAGATAGCGCAGCTCGTAGCAACCTCGTAGCGGCGTAGCGCTACGACGTAGCTATAACAACTGTCTTCTTCGTACGAGCACTGAGTTTTATTACGATGATGTTAATGGTTTTTATATACATTGCGTGTTTCATAGCGCTATAGAACGGAGTTGTTAATTGTGAAGGCGCAATAAAGATGGTAATTTTTATTGGCTCCAGGCGCATACCGCCGGCTAAATAAAAAAGGTAGCTTTACTTTGTGGAGTTCGTTTATTCATGTTGTTTTTTATTTTGTTCTGTTATACAGCGTAAGGTAATGGAGTTAATATTTGGTTTTAGTTAGTGCTAGTTTTTTGGTGGGACGATAAAATGTTAAGTACGTGATTATTAACCTTAAGTAAGGTAATGCATTAGATAATCAGATACATAAATAATATTATATTAGTAATTGTATGCACATTGTATATTTTATAATACTTGTATTTTCGGGTTTATTAATTCCATTTATTATTATAGTTTGCACCGCCTGCCAGATTACTTTTGGTTTTCTTTAACTTCTCTTCAATCTTTATAAAGTTGTATGTATGTTTGTATGCTCTTTATTTTTACACAAATAATTAAAAAACGCAAAAACGGAAAAAATACAAAAAACAAGGACAAAGGAGAACTTACCTGTCTGGAATAGATCGCTGTTTAGCGGTAAGATCGCGTGTTGACTCACTTTGTACATATTGTTTGTATTTACTTTCTATGCTTTTGTTGCATATCGTGTTAAATAAAGAACATTTGTATTCTATTGTTTTATACACATGTAGTACCTATATACCCACTCAGTAAAAAGGTTTAGTTGATCATTTTATACAGGAAAAAGGCCTAGTATTTGGTTTTAATATTAGATAAGGTAAACGGGCGCCATGACACAAACAATGCTTTTGATGGCTTACCCTTTAACCTACCGGCAAGCAGCAGTGTTCGCATTGTCGTGTTCCTGTGTGGGGATAAAGCAACCGGTTACTAGTAAAAAGGCTTTCTGTCTTAGTACTTAGTGTTGGCGATGCATTTGGATTCTCAGGACTGCAGTGTTGTGATTCTTGACCTAATAATATAAATTAACTAGCGACCCACCCTCGCTTCGCTTTGGTTTATGTATGATATATAGCCTATAGCCTTCCTCGCTAAATGGGCTATCTAACACTGAAATATTTTTTTTCAAGTGGAACAAGTATTTCCTGAAATTATCGCGCTCAAACAAACAAACAAACAAACAAACAAACAAACAAACAAAATCTTCAGCTTTATAATATTAGTAAAGATATGGTTCTCAGATCCCACTTACCATTGAGGCCCCTATTCTACTGGGTAAAACCATATCGCTTTTGACATGTTATCGTATTGTTTACTTGATAGTAATGGCGGCCGAGTTAAAAACAATACGATAACATTTCAAAGGCAAAATTGTGTTCGTGTGAACTCTCCGTGCCATTGAAAAATGAGACGCAAATAATAAAGAACAATGTTTTTTTACCTGTTACTATGATGTGAATGCTTTCTGTACTTGCTGTAAGTGTACCTTTCAATAAATAAAAAAATAAAAAAATAAATAAACTCAACATTTTTTTAAAATGACTTGCAATGTGTGTTTAGTTTCAGATCTTAATTGTGCTTTTACTAACTAAGACGTTTATTCAAACGGTAAATTACCTTTACAAATTGAATATTCTTAAAAAGAAACACTACTGAGATTTCAAAACAAAATTAAAAACCAACGTTTTTAAAAAAGCAGCCCAGCTCTAACGAAGCAATAACGAAATTACGGGCGTCGATCACGAACTCTATTTAATTAACTAAGCGGCCACAGCTTGTAAATTCTTGGTTGACTCAGTTTGTCTTTTTCATTTCAGATTAGTTAGAAAGGGAGTTATTGAGCGGTAAACAAGCAAGTCGCGCTGCCCCCGGCTCGTGGTTGCGACAAACACGCTGGAAGATAAATTACAACTAAACCTAATTCTGGCAAAAACGTGGGTGGTGATCAGATGTACTGTTATGATAACCGAAAAAATAACTTTTTTTCCGAGAACGCGTTATAATGTCGTAAAATATATTATTTATCAGATATACTGGTATCAAAAAAAACTTATTTTTAGTGACCAAAAGATAAGCTACAGAGTGTAAAGAATAAACTGTCTACTAACAATTGTTTCTGAACAAAGTGAAATCATGATTTCGCTGCATTAAGGTCTATGAATCATAATTATAACATCAGAATATGAAACGGAGTAATGCGTACGAGTGAGATACAAGAATAATGTCACTCGCTGTAAGGTGTGAATGTGTATCTTACGCTGATCATCGTGTAAATTACGATCGACATGAAGCCCTACTTTGAAAATCGAAGTTTGAAGTTACTTTAGCTCCATCCTTGTCACTCGTGATTCTAGACTCAATCGATTTTCACAGTAGAGCCTCATTTTTGTGATCTAGCTTACAGTTCTTTATTCTGAATTCCGAAGAAAGCTCCGTAAAACCAAAGTATTTAAAGTAATTAGTTGTCCATTGCCTAGAAATTCCCTTTCGCATAGCACACATACTGACAGAAGCCAGAGGGAGTGTGACAGCAATAGAGAGCCGAATACTATTAGTGCTCTGATTTTAACTAAATTGTAGATTAGTCAAGTCACTATTAATTTTTTTGAAATAAATTGTTAATCATAGACTATTTATTCATCTACAATAATATTAAATTCCCTTCTTGTTTTTAAGTGCCAATTGTGCCATATCACATACAGTACAATTTTGAACATTTTTAAAACTTTGCCCTATAACATAACAATTTGGTCTACTCTGCCTCTCGTCGCCTCGGCCTCTCTTCGCCTCGGCGTCATAAACGCGCCTCGTAAACGCTCGCTATAATTACTGAACACTTCACGAAATGACCTTTTTACGTCTATAATCTCATTCGGTAATTAATGTTTTTTCTGCTTAGTTTTGGTCAACGACTCGGTTTTATGTCGCGGTTTTATATCCGAGATACTTAGGCTAAAGAGTAGTTATAGACAAGGTCATTTTTTTAGCAACACAATTAGATGTAAAATGTACGTTAATAAAACAAAGGATCACGGCGTTGTTTAGGTTATTTCTTCTTTTTAAATTTCTGTAGACTACTTACCGGCAACCACATGGGGAAAAATTTAAAAAAAAACTTGTTATAAAAATATTAAAACTAAACTACACTGTTTGTTAACTGGTAGTACAAACTATTAACAATCACAACCAATATTTAATCTTCCACCCCTTGACTCGTATTTCATCTAATCTGAGTGATTGTTTGGTTTGCTTCACCACCACATGCATACACCGCGTCCCTCGAGTGATAAGCTGGCCGCAAACCGAAAAGGCCGCCTCTACTTTCATATTTTTACGACATTCTAACATTACAGCACAAACATGCAACATTAATACCAAAACCAACCCTACACATTTCACATCAAGACATATTTTCATTTGAACGTTGTTTTACGATCGGGAACAATGTCCGTGGCCACTCGTAAAGCTTTTGCGATCACGGCAGGATCACGATACGGTCACGTTACGATCACGATTGCGTGACAATTACGATTCGTAATTACGGTTCCGTAAGCGGTCCCTGTGGTGACATATGGGTTGCGTTGGACGAGTACAAATACTCAACGTTATAAGTAGATAAATTACTTTGTGTGATACTTGGTCGCTTATGTTTAATAACAGTCAGGATTGATTATTTTAAAAATTGTGAGATGATCTACAATAATGTTTGTTTTTTAACAAACAAACACATTGAAATAAAACTAGTCAATCCTAATTAGAATTATTGCGTAACGCAAATCTCTTAGTTTAATGTCGTCTAGAAATATGTCTAAGCACTGTAATTTTTGCTTTAAAAAAATTAGGTTAGTTAGTCGTCCTGGCTGACCAAAACTGACTTGGCTCATTTTTTATGTACAGTTCATAAATAGTGTACGCTTTAGTACTTTATTTATTTAATGTCATGTTTAAACTACCATTATATGAATTGTCACAGCGATTAAAGTGACAAGGTACAAAGTGTACAAATATTCATGAACTCGACTGTACATAAAAAAATGATTTAAACCCATATAAAAGCTGTAGGTAAGGATCGACCACACCGAAGCTTAAAATAAGTTGACGCACCGTTTACGCAAGAAAGCGCCTTCCGCGTCACGTTTCTATCGCGTCTTTTACGCCAAGCGGTGTGGCGAGACGCCATGTAAAAAAAGTACGTCATGTAATTACTTTTTGCGATTTAGACGTAGCTGAATTTACGCAGTATCTGCGTATTTTAAGCATTTGCCCGCTATTCTACTAGGTAAACCAATATTGATTGCGACCTGTTTTAGTGTTGTTTTTAATTTGGCTGCCATTACTGTCAAGGAAACAAGAGCTATCAAAACGTCGACACTACAATAAAATGTCCAAAGAAACTAAGTTTACAACGTAGAACCTCGGCCTTCGTACGGTCGATCGCTTTACCTTACGTCGGCGACAGTCACGAACTCCCTCTGCACAGTGTCACAGTTAATGGTGCAAAAACGGGACATAAATATTTGAAAAGCATTAATGACATCGATACGGGCGTGCAATTTAAAGATGAGCGCGGGAGCCCGTTAGATGTAATCGCGCGGGAGGCGGCCCTCGCGTATTAAACGTATTTAAATACGCGGTTATTGGTGCGTACTCTCATCAGTCTGACCTTGAGCTGCAAAATTTCCACGTTTTTTATTAGTTCAGATGACAAACTTAACAAAGTTAAAATAATACATACATACTCGTACATACATTAATGCTGCCTATTTCCCAGAGGGGTAGGCAGAGACCACTTCTTTCCACTTGCAACGATCTTGACAGATTTCTTTCGCTTTTTCCACATTCGTACATCGAGTCTTGCACGCACGTCGGTTTCGGGTACTTAAGGATCGGCCCAGTATTAGTTAAAAATAATAACAAGCTAGTATTTTTAAGCACAAATAAAAACTGGAAAACCGGGCGTTGATCGGGTACAAATCAAGTTTTCCCTAAGATGATCATTCCACAGATGTATTCCTTGACTCGAAAATCCTTCATCACTAAAAACAAAATTAAATAAGCATTATTAACCCGTGTGGTTGCCGGGTTAGAATAGTGCCACACTCCATGTCTTACCGTGGATGTCGTAAGAGGCGACTAAGGGAATAAAGGCTTGTAGTACTGCTAGGCGATATGGACTTGCAACCTGTCACTAATACGCTGGTAAACATCTTAACGTAATCGTGCAAAATGTGATTAAAAAATTATCAGCATATTTTTAGAGTTGTAGGTAATTCAGTGGCTCTGCTTACAACACTTTGGGAATGAAAGCGTGAGTTTTAGCATGTATAGACACAACACACAACACACCACACACTAGCGGCCCGCCAGCAGTTTCGCCCCGCAACAAATGTCTGACTTTCCCGGTGGATTTTTCAATTATTTTCATTCATACAAACCTTGTTCTGACAACGACGAACATAACAAAAAAGAAATCAGCTAAATTGGTTCAGCCGTTCTCAAGTTATAGCGTGACCAGCAGAAATAGGGATTCATTATTAAGTATATAGATTACTCACTATTATTTTTACGCTTGCGAACATCCAATATAAGAAGAAATAACAATAAGATAGTCTCAAGTACTTGAATGTAGGTTTTACTTATGATCTCCAATCTAATACTCACCTCGTCAAAAAACATCGCGTCCAATGTAACCCTTCAGCTGCCGACTTTACGAGCGGGCGTAAAGTGGGTTACGTTCTTTATTTGTTGCCTTCGTTTCGTTTTGTGATTTTAGTAGTGCTATTTACACTCAGCTATGTGACGGTTAAACTTTAGGTTTTTTTATTTATATCGACTAGTATTAATATTGTTGTCGAATCCTACCGATTTCAATCTGTTTAAATCAAAATAGATATGCCTTACAAAAATAATGATGACTTTAGTATAGTGTAATGTGGGTACAGAATTATCAACAAGTTTTTAGAGTTGTTGGTAATTCTGTAGCTCTGCCTACCCCACTCTGGGAATAAAGGCGTGAGTTTATGTATGTGTACTTTAGTATAGAAATAGTATAAGAACTTTATTTAAATATTTTTAAATTCAGCTGATGCCTGGACGTATAGCTTTGATCCTTTTAGAAGTATTTAGTTTTCAATTATTTAAATACAGCTCTATTAGGCGAACCTCATACTTTTTCGTTGAATATCTTTTATAAAGCTTTTTGTACAAAAAAGCTCAGTCATCTCTAATGAGGTGATCTTTAGATTATTAAGCGCTTTAAAGATGAAATTAGTTTGAAATGTGCTTAAGGCTCACTCTTTGCAGCGATGCATGTATACAGTAATAATAATTTTAAAAAAAACGTCCGTCAATTGACATTAAGCTGAGGTTGAAAGAGATAAACTACGTCGTTCCTTATCCCATGTTAAAAATGTAAACGTTTGTATGTGTTGTCGTAATTTTATTGTTCATCGCCTCAACTATGATCAGAATTTTGGTTTATAAATAGTTAAAGGCCCGGAAACATTACCTTTGATCGTGGAAAACCTATTAAATAGTTTCTGAATAAATAACGAAAAACTTTTTCCGTGCGCATGGAGTCGATAATCACACGAATAATTATACAGGCGAATGTTTGGTGTGAGTGTGTGAGTGTGTATGTTTTATACTCCTTCAGGTTGCAACGGCTGGACGGATTTGGATGAAATTTGGAATGGAGATAGCTTATACACTGGATTAACATAAAGGTTGCTTTTAATCCCGGAAAAATTTCAAAGTTCCCGTGGGAATAACGATAATCGAAATCAACGAAGACGAGGTCGCGGGCAGAAGCTAGTAGAAGATATAGTTATGGTATTACAATACCGCTTGCGGCTTACATTTTCTATTAAAAAACATCAGCTGCATATTGACGTTCACAACAATATGGCCGGCGGCGGTGTTATTACGCTCGGCGGCCATTTCGTGGAACCAATATGTCTTCAATATGGTGCCCGGGCCATCCATCACGTATGTTGTTTCAATCAAATCACGGTTCTATCATGTTTGTACTGTGGTGTATATTAGGGATCCGGCAAACAATGGCGAACAGGAATAATAGTCAACAAGGTTTCAGTGTTAAAATTTCATTCATTAATCAGTTCAATTGTGAGTGTGACGCACATACGCGTCTTCTACAGATACTTTAAAGCGCTCTAGCGCTTCTGTACGGTGTTACATACCTAATGCGAGTTTTATACAATGCAAAAATGCAACGCCTAGGAAATTAAAATGGCGTATGAGTTTTATGTTCGGGTTATTCTTGCTTCGTACTGGGAAGGTTAAAAAAACGTTATTACGTATGAATAATGTATTCGTGTTTTCGTCTTTTTAAATTTTTGATGTAGCTTTTTAAGTTAGGTACCTAAAGTGAAAGATCGATAAGTTTTTTAACAGAGCTCTGATTTAAGGTTGGTCTCTTTTTACCTTATTTTAAAATAAGGTCTCTGAATTCTCAATTGGTATAATTATCCAAATGGAAAGTATTATAAGTCAAATGTTTCGTCTTGCGCTCGGTGGATGTTCATAAAAACTTCGTTTCGGAGCTTAACTTTGTAAAGAAGGTTAATGAATTCAACGACGGTTATTAAATAAAATTTGGAAGAAAATCGTCATTAAAAAGCTTTTGTTTGTAATTGTGAAGTAGGTCGAGGGTGACTGGCAGGACGCGGCGATCAGGGAAGTTCGGAGCGACCACTAAACAAGCATACTTTTTAATTTTGTAATTATATTGTTCTACCTTAACTTTCGTGAGTCAGGTATTAAAAATCATACAACTTCGTTCTCCATGTATATAAGTATTTATTTCTCTAAGTATCTTTATCGTAGCCTTATACCCATAGTACCAGCTTAGAGCTTAATGTGGGAAAAGGTCATTTAATATCGATTGTCCGGGTGTATATTATTATTAAATATTTAATACTTTATCAGTATTTGTTACGCAACATAATTTAAGGTCATGATAGTCTTTTGCTGCTCACCTGTGTGTTAAGTTAAAACAGAAATACCATAACGCGATCATTTCTAAATTGGTCTTACCCTTACCCTTTGAAAGTAATAATTTGCAAAATATTTCACTTATCATTTATTTTACTACACGGATTTCTGGAACGCTCCCCACTTTATCCTGAATTTAATTATCTCGATAAGTCAAGAGGCTTGTTACCCGCTTGGACCGCTGCCGAGCTGTGACAGGGCTGTGGGTATTCGCTTTACAGCAATAGGTGAGACTGCTAGATGAACCAGCCTTATTTGACCCCTCCTGCTGTAGAATCGCGCAGTAGTGCGTGTCTACAATGTTGGTCGAGGCCACTTTGATCAAGCGAATTTGCCATAGCTAAGGGAGTAGCATCGCAGAGGCCGACGAAAGTAATTTACGTTGTACTAAGTCATTGGCCTAATTTACGGTGTTATACTTTTAAGACGAATAATACTCTCTGCTGATAAAACTACATTTTAGTATTTTTAGTCTAAAGTAAGTGATTATTTTTGTGTTGGTTTAATGTGAAATGTTAACTGAAAATAATAGGAAATTGTTAAACGAATTAAGTGCTATATTTAACATTGCCTAAACGATATGTTGTCCATTTGGTTTACTTATTGATATTTATTATGATGGACAAAAAAGGGATTAAGAAAAATACTGCTTACAATATTATATCATTTAGATAAAAGTTGGAAAAACGTTTTAAAATCCAAACTCCTCTTGCAACACCATGAGTTTGAACTTGATATTTAGTAGAAATGTCTTTATCTGACATCTTTAACATAAACATTACAGTAACACACCCGTATGAGATAAAAAGTCCCTCTGCACAATCAGAATTAGAGGGCTTGAGGTTAAAGTGTTATACCTAAAACATGACGGTCTTTGAGTGAAGGGTAATCCAACAATACCCTGCACTCAAAAGTATATCAAGCTTCAGCCTACAAAAGGACACCAAGAAACAAATATGGATGTAAAATAGATTCATAGGTACCCACACACAAATGCTACAAACCTACAATGAAAATACTCTCTTTATTGGACAGTCGACCAATAACAACTCACAGCTCGTAAAATAACACTAGCACACCGTCAGCGTCGCGCGGCGTGACACGACATCGTGCCGTGACACAACTAGCGGGACGGCGACGTGGCGGGGCGTGGCGATACCGATGACGGACCGCTGCGATAACGCGACGGTATCGCGGCCGAGGCGTTATGGCGCCTTTTAACGTTATTTATGGATGGTATCGATGCTCCGATACATCCTCGTTGATTAATGGGACCGCGGCGTGTGGTCGCGATGCTGTTTAAACACTTTATTGGGACGTTGGAATGGTTGTGTTATGTTTTGTTTTGGTGGTGATCTATTTTTTTATTTAATTACATATTGAAACATGGTGTTTTAGGGCGGAGTGCCTAACAATTACTCTTTTCAATAAACTATTTATAAAGATCAACGCACATAACCTCATTAAGAATCTTCCCATTGTTGTAATTAAGCATAACGTACAATCATCCAAATAAGCAGTCTTTCAATTTCAACACATCTCTCTATTCAATAAAAATGTCCCTAAACTTGAGACTTCCAATTGAGAGATAGCTCTTCTTGTTTTATGTCAACCTAGTACAACCTGATTATGGCAACCACGTAACATGAATCTGCGCGAAAGTAAATTTTTAAGTGTCACAGATAGGCGGTAAGCGGTGCGGTGTGAGGATAACGCGCGTTACCATAGCAACCGCATTGTTACCTGCGCGGTAACCGCCATATTGGTTCACATTACGTGGTGCGGATTATTCGCAATATAAAGATGAAGCAACTAACCCCCCCTTTCTTTCCAGACCGTTCGCGAGCGACGCATCATGTGCGCGCGCACGTGGCGCCTGCACGCGCTCACCGCTGCGCTCGTGCTCGCCGCGCACCTCATCAAAGGTAAGCGGATCAATATAAATCATCGCAGGATCTCACGCGAGAACACAGCAGAACGCAACGGTGGCCATGTAGCAGGCCGAAAAAGGTCAACCCAAGAAAATAACAAATAAGCTAGTCCCAAACTAAGCTCGATCTTCTATGGGGCTTGACTTCGATGAACATACATCCGTACTGATATTGTAAATGCGAAAGTAACTCGGTTCACTGGATCCGTACGGTTTTACAATTGAATGAAATTTGGTTTGAAGATAAATAAAACCCCAAAAATAAAACACATATAAACACATGACTTTTATGTGGACAATATCGCTGGGAACATCAATAATAGGGCTCAGGAATAAAATACTTTGATATCAGAAATATTTGCCCAAGTCGTAGTTCCTTGACCAGTGTAACCACCAACTAATGACGTCGTTTCACGTATGATGAAATCTCATTAGGTTGAGTAATACATATTAATGACATTACACACGTCTCACTTGCCTTTGAATGATCTCAGGTCTGGTCTCTTTATGATAGGCCTAGCCAATTTGAAATGCAATACGCTATCTGGCCTTGCTCTCACTTTGGACAATGTTAATAAAGTTTGAAAACAAAGGTCAGTCCGAAAGCCATATTAACGGTTTATATTTCAAAATGTTTTAAACGTGCTTTTATTGGGTATATAATTTTAACAAATTAATTGCAGCAATACTTAGAAATAGCATGTTACTCCGACGCCAAATAATTAACAGAATTTAAAAACGAAAATACCTATAATTATGTGAAAAGTGAGCAACTACGTGTATACAGCGTGTTGGGTAAACACTGTTACCCTTTGGCTGTTGTGGGGGCGGTTACCTCCTTCCATACCTGTGCACACTCCTACACCCTGTTTAAATGTATTTAACATTTCACGGGTACATTAGGATCGCAAATACTGCCCACTCACCCACACCTACGTTCTAATCTAACAGAATCATCCACGGGTACCCTTCTTATCAAAACAGACCGCACGTTAGAGGTGAATAACTTCTGATTGCCATTTGAATTATTGGTGTAGGCGTATAGCAATTGATGACGGTAAAATTGCAAATGATATCTGCATAAATGTTTTAAATTGTTAAGGTGACACTCTACTCTACCTACAGACCACATTCCACAGAAAACCTTCTTCAAATGAACTAGTTATAACTGTCAATGACACCTGTATTTACCATCGCTTTAAAACGAGTAACAGAGATAACAAGTGCCTTTACAGCGTAAACGCCATCTGCTACAAAGTCTATTTTTATTTGACTAGTCAAACATTCCCAGTAAAAGCGCGTCAGCCACAAAAAGCAACACTTTTTGCGTCGACCCGACACTCCGCTAAGCCGCCGTCGAGCTCGGCGGCCGGTTTACACGGGCGTAGTCGGGGCTGTCACTGGCACGCGCTTTGGTAAACTTACATTGTAATGCCAAATATCGGTATTAATAGTGACCTTTATCATCGCTTGCGAGGGTTCACGTGCCACTTAGAACGGTAGTCTCTCCCTTCGTTTTATTAATGTTTGGCGTTATATTACCACCTATGTATACTTTATGGAATGTAATAAATAATTGAGTATTGAGTATTATGTTGATCACAAGAAGCAAACCCCCAACTTTTTAACGTAGTGTGCAAGCTAAGCTACACTACCAATTAAACAAACCAGTAAGACAAACTAATGTCGTGACATTTTTAAAACCTTGACTATGATTACATTATACCAAAGTTATCGTATATACAACTTTTTGCAATACACATGATTTTTCAAGTTATATATATAATAGTTATAAGCTAACTCCTACATCAAACCTAACCCTTACACTGCAGCACTACCGGCTTCAAACTTCACGCGAAACAATAATGACAGCGATCCGGGCGGCCCGCGCGCAAGGTGTCACAACTCACTAAATTACCTCTAACTCAAAGTAACTTCTGCTTGCTAAACGGCTTAGTACTAAACGACAAGTACTAAACTCGTGCACACTGTCTCCAGTCGCCTTTACTATTTTGTTTAAAACGCGGAGCCCCGGGAGCGATGCTCGAGGGACACTCGCGAACACAAGTTTTAATGAATATTTTAATTCGACTCTTGAAATGACGATTTCGAGTGTAAATTCGGTTCGGAACTTCGCCGGCCGGCGGAGTATAAATAATGGGGAGCGCAGAGTGCTCTGAAATGCTCATTTACATCTGGTCCGCGGGTTGTTGTTGCTGGCGGGAAACGTGCTCGCGGCCCGCGCCGTGTGCGCTCGCTCTAACTACGGAGTGTGTACCTTGTCATTGATCGCATATATCATTAGATAGGTATACAAATATGATCTAGAATCTAACCAGTGAATTTATTCTACATCGATTCTACTTTCATTGTTATCGTTTAATTTATATCGCAGCCGCCTTTATCATCAAGTTATTAAGGAGCTATCATAACGTTGACAATGCCATACGTACCTCATGAATACGAAACATGGAGAAAACTATTAAATCATTCAATCTATCATTTATATGCGAATAATATAATAACTATATCAAATATAACGATAGTTTTGTACAAAAGCTACCTCTAGTTTTAATGACTCTTATGTTATGACTTTATTTGCAACCAGCTTCTGCCCGCGACTCCGTCCGCGTGGAACTCGTTTATATCGTAGCTCCATACAAATTTTCACCCTCTATTTCACCCCTTAGGGAATTAATATCGAGAAAAAAACTATCCTATATCGTTTCCCAGGATTCAAACAATGTTTGCACCAAATTTCACCTGAATAAGTAATAGACAGACGGACACATTTTCACATTTATAACATAAGTATGGACTAGTACGGATTGTGATGGTCATGAATATGACAAGTTATGTATTTATTACCTATCTTATATCTTCTTGCTGCGTTAGTCATCCGCAGTACATTAAATACATTAAACATAATAATATTTCATACGCTAATATTTTCAGTTATAGTTAAAGTAAACTTTTACAAAGCGTTCTTGTAACCCAATTTTCGAGATAATAAGGAAGAAAATTCTACGCAAACTCTCGGTCAACATCTGAGGAGAATCTTCCAACCTCCCAGCGCTGCACGCGCTTCAAGCGGCCGCTGGAGCCCGGCAGCGCCGCCTGAACAAAGACCAGCTTTAATTGAGTTACTCGGTTTTGTTCAGCGCTGACTCCGCAGTTTGAGCTCAGTTCAAATATTAATCTTACATAAGTATTGTCGCAGTGATGTAATAGAATAACGTTATATCGATGGAAGTTAAAAACGGACGTCGCTCGGGTCGGGTGTCCGCGACATAAATATCGACTCTCTTTAGTGTCACGTCGTTGCCGGTTTAACGACGTGTTTAAACTGCCACTGAATTGTTAAGCGTCAAAGCAACATGGTAATAAAGTATAAATGACGCTGAGTAACAAAATACTTGATAAATATAAAAAGAGTTTTCAAAGCTACGTAAATAGTTATTGTATAATTATAAAAGAGTCCCACGCTTTAATAGACTAACATTAAATATTAAAAGAGGTACACTGAGGTAAGGTTGCTAGGTACGTGTACCTAAAGATATTTATGACACTGATTGTACTTCACACAATCAGAAATCATTATGCGCCATTTGTATGGAAGTGATCGATCGTCTCTCTACTGTCTTGTGAATTGACCTACTCTTGAACAAGCTCGTTAATATCAAGAAATACTCGTAGTTGATAATAATTTGTACTTATATTTAACTAGCGACCCGCACTCGCTTCGCTTCGGTTTATGTGAGTTTTTTGTAACACCCGTACATAAAACAGAATTTATTATACATTAAAACCTTCCTCTTGAATCACTCTAACTTGCAAATATAAACCGCACCAAAATCCGTTGCGTATTTTAAAGATCTAAGCATACATAGGGACAGACAGACAGCGGGAAGCGACTTTGTTTTATACCTATACTATGTAGTGATAGCAAAGCAGTTGCTATAACGAATAAATTGATTGCATAATGTGGTTACAGGCGTTAAGTGAAAATCCAAGAAGCCTCACGTGGGCTTAGTAATAAGCGTAACTTGTAAAATAGGTAATAATCCTCGTAATGAGGGCGTTACAGCAACGAACTACGTTGTTTCTATGACGAATGACCGAGTCTATTTTGATAACTAAAGTTTAAGGTCATTCATATAACTTATTCATTACACAAGCCAATTTCACGTTTGACACTATACATTTAGTGTAATAAAGGGTGAGACGATAGTTATCATTATTCAATAGATTTTCACACGTTTTCACGTACTACATTTTATACCTCTAAATTCATGGCTTTAATTCTTAAACTTGTTACTTTACGACCAAGACTACGCATCATATTAATGAATAAAAACCAACAGTGAGTGCAAACGAACTCCGACAACTCGGTGAAACCATTATCGTCTGTCACGTGTTGTGCGATTTTTTAACCCAGCCGCCGCTACTGTCAAGTATTAAATACGAGCTTTCAAAACATTAAAATGGAAACACGTCAAAAGCAATACTTTTTTATCAAGTTGGATGAAGACCCTGATCGTGCGACTGGTGGCCGAGAAAGCGGTTCCCGGTCAGTGTCGTTTATTACAAAAGACTTATTTGTTAGCTAATATATTGCAGCTTGAGTTATTAAAAAACATTTGTTAGTCCTTTACCTCAAAAGCATAAATTCCTTGTAGCGATTCACCGAATCGCATTTCACCTCGAATGAACAAAATTTCAATAGAATCTTTTACTCGAAGCAATTTTTCGCGTGGCTTTTTACATTAGTATAATTAATTTGTAGCATTTAATTTTTCGTGTAGGTTTTTACCCTAGACGCATTTCGTCGCGATCGATGTTTGTTTGGGACTCTATTTAATTTGACGCGTTAATTGATGTTCGCACTCAAATTCAGTAACATTTTTTTTAAAACGTGTTTTGTATCTGTAGTTAGTCTTAAGTGCTATCAAACACATTGAAATATTATCTTTGTGACTAATAAATAATAGATAAATACTCTGTCATTGCGACATTGAAATGAAATGAAATGAAATTTATTACCTAATAGCTAATCTAATTTATATAATTTATTTATATTTAATTTAATTTATTACCTAATTTATTTATTGAAGTACCTACTGTGACATTAAATGTTCACATTGATATCTGCTATTAAAATTGTAAGCGAAAAAGGTACATTGCTACTAAAGATATTATTGTCTAATACTGAAATAGACGATTAGGACAAAAAACAAAAATTTACTACACGATCGAGGTGAAATGCGACAAAAACTAATATCGTCTAAAAAAAAAACCGATTTAGACACAACGCGATAGTTAAATGTACGTTCGAGGTGAAATGCGACTAAAACTTATAGCGACTAAAAAAGTAAACGATCGAGACACAACGCGATAATTAAATGTACGTTCGAGGTGAAATGCGATTCGGTGAATCGCTACAAGGAATTTATGCTTTTGAGGTAAAGGACTAACAAATGTTAAAAAATATAACAGCAAAATTTCAGACACATTGACTTAGGCAAGTTAGCTCTAATTGAGTCGGAAAAAGCAAACATCCATTGTAATCGTAAAAATAATGCAGTTGTATTACATAATATCGTTATTGCTTTGAAAAAACCTCGAATCTCATATTTCGTGACGTACGATTTTAAACTTTAAAATGGAGAAAATTACGGTCAAACTCATTCATCTCGAAATATCAGATACGAGTTTTTTTTTATTAGTTACGATAATATGTAACTATGCCATAGGCTCTATTTTTTATTAGTAACGATATGTAACTATGCCATAGGCTCTATTTTTTTGTAATGGAACAGCAAGAAACTCAATAGCCAATAGTAATTTTTACGAAACGTTATTTCTAACAGAGACCTACTTCTATCTTTTTTTACCATATAACCTAGTTTGACCAACAAGCGTCAGTGTCCTCCCTCTATTTACAAAATTGATTCCAGCTTAGATTCGGTTGTCGCGGGGCTGCTCGCGCCGTGATTTATCTGCCATCTGCGGACCGACGTTTAATTATTATCTAAACATCGCCGAGCCCGACAAATTACGGATCTGTCGAATGGACGATAAGACCGTTTTATTGATTTCGAATCGAACAGGCTATCTGGAAAGCAATCTATTGTTGGCAGCGCTGAGAGGACGGTTTACGGCGGGTGTGGAGCTACGGCTACTGTCGTGTGAGGGCCATGAAACAACACGACGCTTTGGCTCTGGATCAGGAAGTTTTATGCGGCAATGACATTCGTCGCCGAAGTGGCTGAAGCACTGTTCGTGCGAGCTGTCGCTCTTATGTCAATGCCGTAGAGAATTTTCGGATGTAAATAAATAAATAAATAAATATAAGGGGACAATCTCACACCGATTGCCCTAGTCCCAAACTAAGCTCTAGGCTTGTACTGTGGGTACTAGACAACGATATAAATACTTATATAGAGAAATATATACTTGAATACATAGAAAACATCCATGACTCAGGAACAAATATACGCGCTCATCACACAAATATCTGCCCTTACCGGGATTCGAACCCAGGACCGCTAGCTTCGTAGGCAGGGTCACTACCCACTAGGCCAGCGCGTCGTCAATCAAATCAGACTCAGACGTGTCTAGTTTTTATGTTGAAAGGCTTTAAGTTGCTCGTAGAGCTGATAGCCTTTGAAACAGGAATTTTCTAAAGTATCGACTGCAGACTAGAAGGTGAGGTGTTGGCAGTCCTCCCGGGAGGAGGGCTGACGGTCCGTCGAGGATTGCGGGAAACAGATGGGTGCAAGAAGCTCACGACCGAACATTGTGTAAGTATAGGTAGATAAAAAGACACAAGACAGACACAAAAAAAGTAGAAAAAATAGAGATCGATAAAGGAAATCCTAATAATTTCATTCTGGTTATTAACTTAAGAAGTAAATACTTATTGCAACTTACTTCTAGTAGATAGATAGGACGTGTTAATTACTAAAAATACTTTGTTTGTTGTACTATCAACATACAAAGTATTTTCAATCTTTACCGGGTTTGACTACTGAACCCTATAAACGATTTATTAGAAACTAAGTGGCAAACATTTAATCGCATTTGAAAGCGCCGGTAAAATAAATAAAAACAAATTAAAGTCCTTCGAACTTTCCATCCTTTAGTACAAACACACGTAAAGCCACGAGTGAACCGCCGCACTCATCTGTCAAATAATGTAAATTCGAGTCATTCAAACAATGAAAACAACGTATTACCATTCGAATTCATTTGCGACCTTTTCACGTGAATTAACCATCTAAATCAGAAGGACGCATTCGCATTCACCATTTGAACTAATTTGGACGTACTTCCAATAGTAATTTGGTGGTTTTTTAAATAAAGGTGGTACAGGGAACCCGTCTTTTGAAGTTACAAATGTTACTGTAAAGAGCAAATTGGGTCCTTTGGTAGGGCAGTTTTAATTGAATGCCACTGGACGTCACAACACGGCGATTTGTCACAAACGTCACAAACTGTCGCCGGACAGAGGGACAAAGAGCAGGTGATTAGCAACGTCCGGAGTTTTCAGGGCAAGGGGGCGGGGGTTGGGAGGGGCAGAGGTGAAGTAGGGATTGAATCAATCTGTCGACTTTTAAACATTGATATATTTTAAAGGGACAATCTTACACAAATTGTCCCAGTCGAAAACTAAGTTCTAAGCTTACACTGTGGGTACTTAAAAATGGTAAACAAACTTAAGTTACCCTAAAAAAAACATACAGTGCAGGGATTATAATGGTGGTAATGTTGTACACATAACTACGTGTTTGGTCAAATAATACAATTCAATTTAAGATGTGCTCAATAAATAAACAGCAAACTTCGTATTTTGTTGGATGAGTTTATATACATCGTTTCTCCGTTAGCTTTACCCGTCGATGAACTATTACTAACTGAAGAAGGAAGATAAACACCAACTAATACTGCACGACGCAAGATCTTGATTTCATAGAATCAGTGCACTTCCATTTGAGGATATCTCCACGGGCGGCGGTATGTGGGTTGCGGCAGAAGCCTAGATTGCGGCAGAGGCATTCACAAATTAAATGATAAACTACCCTCATTTCCGCGATCCGCGGCAGATACAGATTAAACGCTTAAAAACTAATTAAAACTTTACATTAGAGTCGTTTGGGTTTTTTTTAATGGATTTTCTTCGGCATAGTCTAAGAATGTGGTCGTTAATAATAATTGTACGCCGTAGGAGGCTTTTCATAAGATTGTTTTTATTATAAGTAACGACTTCAATTTGGCATGTTGTAAATTCTAAGTATTTAGGCATTCATTGTATTGTTTTGTCTTAGATCTGCTTTGTTAAGACACAAAAGTATTGCAAATTTCGCCGAAATCAAAAGCATGCAATTATCTCTTAAACAATGTTGAATGAAAGCCATTTGCGATGATTAATTTAATAAATCCATTTGACTTTATATTTATTGTAAGTGACATGAATGGATGAACACTTTTAAAGGGCATTTGTGATAGGTACCTCTGTATTTAATTTGCGTAAATGTAACGGAGATTAACAAATATTAACGGCTCTTGAAAGCGTATGAAAGCCAAATCAAATTTAACAGCCTTGTTTGCTTTGGGCGAGAGTTTACGCCTTTCAATTGACTGAAAAACAATTTATTTTTTTCTTGTATGCGTATTAACATTGAAATGCAATTACCATTTCAATCACCAAACTTTTCTTACGTTTAACCGACTTTTTTTAGGTGAAATGAAAAACCCTTTTTTGTCCCCAACCGTGGGGTACCTGAAGGCAAGTTTCGAGCGACGAGCCCCTCTCGAGGCCCAGCGATATATAAGTTTCTCATTTGAATGCGATCGGCAGGCGTCCCGCGTCCTGCACCCGAATAAACACAATCTTTTCATCTCGCCCTAACTCGTGTTCATTTGTTACCAACCCCCACATCTCCCCCTTTTCATGCCGGCGTCGAATAAAAAGTTTACGGCACGCACCGCCCGACCTCTAGCGGGAGAGTCAGGACGCACGCGAAGGTTTGCGTATGTTTACCCGACTGATTGGTCGAGTTGATACTTTGACTGGTTTTGTACAACACTCGGGAGCAAGGCCTCTATTGAAGTTGGTAAAACCATTGAGTCTTTGAGCTGGTATGGTATTGTTTTAAACTTGCCCGTAATTACAGTCAAGTTAATAAGAGCTATCGTAACTTTAACTAGCTGTTTGTTCCGGTGTCATCATTCCGTGATTCTTTTTTTTATTAAACTTTGCCCTGACAATTCCAGCCACCAAAATAATCATCCGAATTGGTCGACCCGTTCCCAAGAGATGCCCCCTCATACATTCTAATTATTTGCTCAATAAATTGGTGTTAAACATTGTTTGATTTGATAACGATGATTTTCAGTAGGAATTCGTTTCTGAGAATGCATATGTCCAATATGAAATATTTGCTTTCATGTGTGGCTTCATTCGCAACACTCTTTTTCAATATTTTTTACGAGGGAAAAACCAACTCTTACTACCAGACATAGAGTTTTTTCAACGATGACCATACGATATCGGTCCCACGCTTTACAACCCCTTACATAAATAAAATGATGGGTACTCCCTTTACTAATTGTCCACCTCCAGGTTTCAGCTACACCAGCGGACTGTCTCTATGTTTTAGGGACCGAAACGTGATTTAATTATGAATTTAAAATTCGGCCCGGGTACTAATGAGCCGGACGCACCGATGTCCACACCGTGTACTACACAGGTTGGGGACCGACCCGCTGCTGGTTTGTATTTTTAAAACATTACGATTAATTACACGGGAAAGGTTAAACTGCCGACCGACGTGACACCTGGGGGACAGTTTGATATGTTAAATGTGTTTTAGCGACCTTTATCATTCATTTTAAGTAACTTTAAAATATTATTTAAAATAAATTATTTTACGTTAAAATTTAATTATTGCATGACATGTAAGTTATAGTATTGTTCTTAACTCGGCCGCCATTACATTAAGCAAATAAGAGCTATTATGACCTTGACAATACGATAACATGTCAAAAGCAATTTAGTTTTACCGTCTAAAATATAATTCAACTTGTTCTGAAGCATGCCTACTGAATTCCAGTCAGTTTTAACTGCGGAGCCGCAACCAGGTCAAAATAAAGCACATCGCCTAATTACTGGCCGAGCTCCAACATCGCGGATTGCTACTCAAGACAAGATGGCCGCGGCACTAAAAAAAAATACGTCTTCATTTGGGCTTGACCAAGGCAGGAAATATTACATGACCTACTTTCAATTGATATATTTGAACACATACGAGTAGTGAGCTAAGTTGTTAGTAACCCTGTATACAAAACTTGCGGTTCCATGTTCGATCTCTGGTCAGGGTAAATATTTTGTGCGATTAGGATGAATAATATGTTTCCCTAATCTCGGATTATTGGCTGTTTTGGAGGTTACGTGTCAGAACGCCTAAAATTAATAAGCCTAATATATCATAGTATTTAAAAGTTCATTATACCTAATGGTCTTTTTTACAGAAACCGAAAACATGTTAGGATTTTTGAAAATGCCATTGCATAGAACTCTTCAGGTTAGGTCAGGTTAGTTTTATAACAATCCTGAAAAATTTACAGTTTCAATAAAAATACCATTACGTATTATGAACTTATAGGGATTATGATACATTAGGCTTATTAATTTTAGGCGTTCTGATACACAACCGACCCAGGGGTTGACTTGACATTTGGTGGGAATATTCCTTGGATAACTTAGGGGTGCAATAAGAAGGGATTTTATGAAAAATCAATCCCTAAGGGTTTAAAACTCTACGCATACAAAGTCGCGGGCGTTCTCTAATTCATTAATAAACAATTACCCCCATCATTAACGGTACGCGACGACATTTTAATTCATATGTTTAACAATATTGTTATTTATTTATTCTTTGTATTAGAATTAAAATTTATTCGAATATTTATCAAACTCACCAAGTAGTTTTATTACTATTGACATGTATATGTATCCTCTTAAAAAATACTAACTCTTTCACTAACTCTGATTAATGTACCTAACGTAGCTGCATTTCATATATGTAATTTATTGGTGTCCTACAATGTTCATTTTCTGAGCTGTATTTCATTTTTAAGACCGCATTGTAAACGCGATGAAATGCAATAAATGATTGATTGAACGTAAGTATATAGTTGCCTATAGTTGGTTGAGTTCAAGAGTAGGGCAATTAGTTGAAGATTACCCCTGACATCTAGTTATATCTATTTCCATTCTAAATCCACTGCAGCGTCAAGTTGTGCAACAACTCAAACACCCGGAACTGACGCGTCGATGTACACGGCGCCGGCTTGTTTTGCAAAGTTGCGGCGAGTCATTGACAGCTGCAAGTGAAGTTGCAGTGCCAATTAGATGCAGCTTAGAACTAAATTAGTCAACCTAATTAGTGATAATGCTAGCTATTGCCTGCTTTAACCATAATATACATATAACCGGAAATCGGAAACTATTTACGTTTCTTGTAGAATTGTATATTTGGTATGAGAAAATATCGTATGGACTATCTGTGGGCTAAATTGGCCAACTGCAACTTGGACCCATCGGAAAAAAACCTACTGACACAAGGAATGTATAAACTATAACCATTTCAATTTTATTTTATTTTATGGTCCTGTGTAAAGTCGACTTTTACTTGTGGAGCTTATCACAATGCAATAAGGAGAAAAGGTAAGGACATCTCTTTGTAGTCAAATGGCAAAAACGGTTATGTCACGCTTATTTTAAACAGAGTCTACTTAAATTGTCTGGGCTGGAACTTGTCAGTTTTTTTCCCTGATTTCAACCACTATTAAAATCGATCTGTTATATTATGGCCAAGCAACCGGCAGACCACCCGCCCGACGCGTGGATGACATCCGTAAGACGGCGAAGATAGATGCAAATAGCGCAGATCCGAGGAGAGTGGCGTTAAGGAAAGGCTTATTCTCAACAGTGGGTGGATGTGGTCTGACTGAATCGATTGTCAAAAATAATATCCCACAGCTACAACAACAACACTGCCATAGCCACTGGGTAGTGACCCTGCCTACAAAGCTAGCGGTCGTGAGTTCAACTCTCAGTTAGATAAGACATTTGTGCGATGAGCGCGAGTATTCAGTTTCGGAGTATGGGATGATTTCTGTTTAGTATGTTTTTCTCTACATATACTTTATCGTTGTCCAGTATCTAGTACAAGCCTAGAGATTATTTAGGGGCTAGATCAATTTGTGTGAGATTGTCCTCTAATATTTATTTATTTCTATTTATCCCAACAGTATTTATTAATGATTTAAATAAACACAGCCAGGTGCGAAGCCCGGCCGTAATTATCCAGCCGCGTCGCTATCGCCGCGGGCGCGCGAATGAGCCGTAATCAGCGACGTTCATCACCCCCCCCCCCCTCTTGCCCCTGCCTCACCACTACTTAGGGTTACCATCCAGGTGTTCTTGTCCGGGGGCCGTTCAGGAGAAGTCCTCTGCATAGGTATATTTTTCCGGTGTAGAACAGATTGTTATAAGTTTCTTACGTTAGTGGGTACATTTTCCGTTTTCGTTTGGTTTTGACCCAATCTTACCGGTGCATCCAGTTTAAGGGGCGCATTAACAAACTAGAGCTAAATTACAACTGTTAAACCTGCCAAATTCCAGCCAGTGAAAAACTTATAAGTCTGATATTATTATCTTTGTCTCTTTCTACTAGAGTGAGCATGGATTCTAGTTTTACCTGAGACACATCAAGATAAAAAACTGTTATAACTACCGCATCTTTAAATGAACATCTTGCTCAAGATCCGTGAATAAAGACGGTTATTTATTATAGTCACACTTTTTAAATAGTTTGTAGTTAGATTTGCCTGTTCTGGTTCAGGAGAAATTCAATCTGGGTAAAAAACGCAGTTAACACTTGGATTAGGGTATAAGTTCTTAAGGACTCGGCAACCCTACCCCTGTTCCCCCTCCCCCCGGTGTCCTCCCCCCGCGGTCGCCCGCCGCGCCGCCCGCGCAGCCGGAAGCGCGGAAACGCGCGCGCGGCACGCCACTGTTACCGCCTAATGAATTACTTGCGATACGTCACGCTCTCTAATCGTGTCTGTGGTTTTAAGTGGCGTGAATGGTTTTATATTTAAATTGAGTTATGGCTTTTAATTGAGTAAGAGCTTTAATTGTTAACCTTTTCGTGGTGTTTAAATTTTGTAAATAAAGCATAGTTTTATTTTAAATTAATCGTAGCATGATCGTAGCAAAGCTACACGCTACGTCGTAGCCTTGTAGACGCGGGAATACACTTTGTAAGGTATTTTCGACACGCAATTTGCTTTAATGATTGTATATTCCGACTGTTTATATGCAATCAAAGAAGTTTCTATATCAACATTCAGAAATTGAAACTACTTTTACTTTTATTCCACAATTCGTGCATGAAATACAATAACATTGGTAACTGAGTTCATATTCAACATCGACTCAATGATAGGCGTACTTTTTCGAATCAAATCGGAGAAATACTAACAAATGGCCGAATCTTAAGTACCCGAAACCGACGAGCGTGTATGACTCGATATATGAACGTAGAGCGAAATAAATTTGTCAAGATCGTACTAAGTGGAAAGAAGTGGTCTATGTCTACCCTCTGGGAAACAACTGATTTAATGTATGTATGTATGTTATCATATTGCCAAAGTTATGACAAATTTTATTAACCTGACAGTATTGTGTACCATGTAATACAAAACGATAACAATAGGCTCTAAACAATTTAGAATAAGACCTCTGTCTGGTGAAACAAATAATTATCATTTACTATTACAAATTAAACTCACAGCTATGTAAATACAGAGTCTGTTACACAAAAGACTAACAATTATCAAATCAAATCAAATCAAAAATATTTAATGCATAAAAGCACACGTCAAGAAATACATTAAAAATAAAATAGTTAAAATAATGAACAAAAACATAAATCAAATTATCAAAAACTAAATTCTTAATCCTAACAAAAACACTATTTTTCAATTAAATATAATTATTTTTGATCTTGTTTCAATAATCTTGGAAAGTATTTGCATGGTTCATCTGCAAGTCACGGCGAGACTCGACATTGTTTGCGCGTTACTGCTTGCAATGGTTTTACTACAAGGTTATAAATTTAACAGCCAGTCAAGTGGTAATCAGACTCTCACATTGAGGGTTCCGTAACGCCACGTAAGGATGACTCGCGAGTCTAACTCACACTTGACCATGTGAAGTATTATTGTTTTTCTTCAGTGTTTGTACTATAATCATATTATATTTGACACTTGTACGTTATACCGTTTTACGATTGAATATAAACGTTTTTTGAACGGGGGTCGCGGTTATTATTTCACTTTCTTAAAACAAAAAATATTACTAAATGACAACACAACACTTATTCTTATTCTGAAAAAACACAACCCGCTATCTACTGGGTGAAATGTAAGTCGTGAATCGAATGATCACCTCTGTGTTCTACCCACGAATATGGACAACTTTCAGTATGGAACCTACCCTGAAATCAAGAAAAACTAATCAGCTGCTTCATACATTTTCGTCGAGTACGTATTGAACTTTTCTATGAAACAGCTGTTTTTTTTCGTGATTTCAGAGTTGATCCCACAGTGAAAGTTGTTCATATTCGTGGGTGGAGTACAGAGGTAATCATTTGATTCACGACTTAGATTACGCCCTGTATTACGGTTCAAAAGATACAGTTAAAAAACCATAACAAAGTTGTATAATACTGGATCATAATAGTCAGGTGGTCGGTTGCTCTCGAATGTTTTGGGCATCCTTCGTAGTCTTTGACTTCATTAACTTATTGAAACTTAAATTTTAAATGTCTACGAGGCTTCATTTGAGATTGTATAATCCACTTTGCTCGCCTACCTGCCTGCTGTCACTTTATTTCCTTCTGTAAAAAACGATCGTTGACGTTATTATGCTACTACTTCTACTGTATTCTACTTATATTATAAATGCGAAAGTTTATGTTAGATTGTGATTTAGTTACTCCTTTACGCTGCGATGCGATGGTTGAACGGATTTTGATGAAATTTGAAAAAGGGAATAACAATAATAAATATCTACGCTGACGAAGTCGCAGACAGAAAATTGTATTACACATGACGTGTACTGCTTCAGGTTAAGTTTGTACAAAAGTCTATCAAGTACTTTGTAGGACTTTAACATTGAAAAAAACCGATTCATATTTGCGTGTTAATGCCAACTATTTTAACATCATCACAAGAATAACCATTACATATTTTAGATACTACCTCTAAAAAAAATGTATAATAATGTAGCTATATCTGTTGTCTATACCTTTAGGTATTAAAAAAAAGTAAACCAAACTACCACGTGATTTAGTTCGTCAACCAATAGAAGCAGAACACGAATACGTCAAAGTTCGATAAAAACAGTTTTGATTGGCTGTTTAACAATGTCACGTGGTTTGTATTGTTTACATTTTTTTAAATACCTAAAAGCATAGACTATATTATTATCATAAGCCCTAGTTTTCAAGGTAGTATTTGCCATTCAGCTCTAAGTATTAACGAGCATATTTCATTTTCCGTGGAATCATTAACGACCGACTAGTTACCATACGATGGATTACTTCGGTCACACTAACAAAGCACGCGAGCTTCTAAAATAAGCTTTAAGCACACGTACTTAAACCCAATAATATATGGTTACAGCTCAGGCTTAATAGGTTTAAGGTCACGTGATCTGAAGGTGAAGGTCAGGGGGTCAGTGAACTCTGTAACGACTGTTAAGCGCCTAGGTAATGTTCCGCTGGTGCTTACACTAGTGCGTGCACATTACACCGTTTACGCTAATGGAACGGACGAAAGCCTTTTAAGGCGTATTGTCGACTTCAGCTCTGCTGGAAAGAGGACCTATTTTTTAAAGTGTACTTTCTCTTAAGTCCTAATACTTGAAGACAATAATGCTGTTGGTTACTTTATATTTACGAGTAGTATAATTTTTTTGACAAAAAGTTACATGTTTTTTTTGATATTCCTTACAATTTATAGGTTCAATACCTTTTTTAAGGGTAAAGTCTTTTCGGCACTGGAACGTGATACGACTAGTTTACTTAGCTAAAGGTAATCTCTTAAAGTCATTCTCTTGTTAGCTAAGGCCGAGTGGATGCTATCCCGATAGTGATGTGGTTGCACACAATTACTGCAGATGTCGCTGGCCTATTGAGCAGGCAGCAGCCACTGCTATATCTTAATCTTCTCGCGTTTCACTGGCAAAAAAGAGCGGCGTAAATATTTTTTCTAGATTATTTTACCTAATTGTCAAAACAGGAAAATTGTGCTGATAATAGAAATATTTCACTGCGTCGTTTGAGAAAACTTATTAATAAATTTTATGAGTTATAAATATTAACCAGGTTAACCAGCGCACTGCATTCCCACGGAAAAAAACCTTATTTTCCAGCTTACCGTCCTCCATGGATTAAAACTTGGAACAAAACACAGTAAACCGCGAAAACCACAACAATGCACCAAAGCATTTCAACCACTGAAAAAATATGCGGATTGGATTTTATCCGCTGAATGTACTGTACAAATCTTTGTGGAAACGCTCAGAGCAATCTCCTTCTGCGAAATTGCATTTGTCTTTCACCGCCTCTCGTTGCCTCTCACTGCCTCTCGGGACGCCTCGGATAAAGGTATGATTTCAAACATGGCGGTACACCGCACGCTGCGGCGAGCCTGAGGTGGCACGACGTCGGCCAGAATTAGGGAAGCTACGACCAAGTGGATTCCGTTTAATTCACATGAATGTAGCGTGGAATTCTTGTGTGGGGACATTTCAGCCCCTGCACCATATTTGTTTCTATTCTGGTTAGTAGTAACTCTCTACTAGTTTTATTTCATAAAAATCATCCACAGCTCTCCCCCTACCCCCTAGTGTTTTGGAAGGCAACGTGTTTTATTTTGTTTTTAACTCCCACCCCCGAAAAAGAGAGGTAATAAAGTTAAATGTGTGTTGTGAATTTGTGTATGAATGTATGTGTGTTTCTGTATGTATCGCGAATCGCGATGGGTTTTAGCAATATACTCGTAGCTTATTAAGTAGGTAGTTTATTTTATTTTATTTTAATTTGCTCTTATGTTTTAGCAAGTAGTTTATAAGAATTTGTGTACTTACTAACAAATATGAATCCATGACATTCGAAATAAATAATAATAATAATTATTATTATTTTAAGTATTTATTTAATTTTCTGTAAATTAGGTTTTTTACAATAAATATTCAATTATAAAAGTAAAATAACAATACTAATCTAAAAAATAAACATTATAAAAAACCTAACCTACGAATGCCGCCGGCAGGCTACCTGCAGGCTCAAGCTACCGGTGGTTAGGGCTGCAGAGAGAGGAACCTCCTCACAATACGTGCCGTGTCGAGAAGTACTGCCTTCTGTATCTGGCCCTTGATCCAGCCATCTAGCGAGAGTCTCTTGAGGTGTTGGTCGAGACTCTTCGCTATAAGACCGTTTGCCGAAACAACTATTGGGACAATGATCGTCGAGTCAACATTATTATTATTATTATTAGCTAGGTTTTATGGAAAATAGTTGGGTCGTTTAAAAGATAATTAAAAAAGAACGGGTAGCCATTATATTGAGGGTTTTTATGAATAAATAAATAACTATCATGAACCAAAATCACACAAATTGACCCAATTCCAAACTAAGCTCTAGTCTTGTACTATGGGTACTAGAAAGCAATAAAATTATTTACTTATACGGAGAAATACACAGAAAACACCCAGGATCAAAACTCATACTCATCACACAAATATCTGCCCTTACCGGGATTTGAACCCGGGACCACTAGCTTCGTAGGCGGGGTCGCTACACGTATCTACGCTACGCCATATTATCTATTTAATATTGAAAGTTATGTTTTAAACCGTGTCTCCGTGCTACGAAACAATTTACGTCTATTCTCGCTCAAACCATCGTGCGTGCTCTCTCGTTCCCTTTTTCTTCGTCCAACAAAGTAGGAATGTGCTTTATACAGCCGTTTACTCTGAAAATGCGGTTTACGCGTAAGAACTTCATACTCTTTACTGCCTTTTTCTTTTAAGGGCATTATACCCGTTGACAAATCGCGGCGATATGTTTTGCATCTAACCGTAGGCGAAGGTTATTAATGCCACGGGTAATGGGGGTATAAATTATGTATTCGTTTAGCCCTTACACGTCCGGTGCCAGGGCTTGTGATCGCCTTACGAGTTGGGCTCCTTAGCGGGTCCGTGGCAACGTGTGTGGCCGGGCGGCCGGTGCGTGACGTCACACGCCCGGGCCTCCGCGTGCAGGCTTAACGTTTAACGTTCCAGTTTACGGGGAATAGTTAAGTGTGCAAGTGATGGAGGTGCGTTAGCCTGAGAATAAATATACTTCATATCATACAAAAAGCGTCAAAATTGTTGTTTAAAAATACAAGACATGGGTATTAACGTAATTGAAATAGACAACAATATCAAATCAAGCAGTCGGGTTTTACAAGCTTGTGCGTTAGGCTTAGTGTTAGCGGAGTTTGAGACAGAGATAAATGAGCAATAAATAAATAAATAAGACTGTGTAAAATCCCCAGAATCAGACTTTTATAGTTTTATCTAATGAAATCGTATATTTGTGTTGGTGTACCCATTGTAATAAAAACAAAAAGTTTATTTTAATTTTCTTTATTGTAATTTCACTCATTTGTGTTATAAATCAACTTACTTAATTATTTAAACAACTTGTGTCAAAGTAGAGTAGGTATAGTTGAAAAGAGTGTGTGGTGTAAATTACACATTGTCGAGCAGAATAACCGCTCTCGTTGTAAAGATTTTTATTATTAAAAGCGTGAGTTTGTCATTTCTCGTCAGGAGTATAATATTATTTTATAATTACGTGAATTAAATTTCACTCAGACACTATAGTGTGCAGTTCTGTATTTTTGAAACATGCTACATAACTAAAGTTATTGTGCTAAAATTCAATCAATTAAAGTCATTACGAAACAGCAAGAACACAATTTATGTCGATGATATTTTACATTACATTACGTATTTTAATAATAATAATAATAAAAAAAAAAAAAAAAAAAAACCGCTGACGCTGTCACATGTTCTTTTTCGTTATCTTTATTAATTTATTTACCTTTTGCGTTTTAACTTCTTTTTTACGTGGTATTAACATCATGTATTATCAAAAATATATTATATATAAATCATATATAATACGAATATAATTACATACCATAACGTGAAATAAAATGCGGTAGAACAATGTTGACATGACATGTCATTGTCATGTCATACATTATAGCATAAAATAATGATAACAAGATCAAAAAGAAATGAAGCGGAAACTAGAAACGCACGCCCTATTCAGCGGCTACGGCGACTGGATCAGTCTGTGCTTGATCGGCTACGCCTGGAATCGCTACCTATTCGTACAACCTCCGCTTCGTCACGGGATCTTCCTGCTACGTTATCGGCTTCAATGCCAGTCGCCCAACACGCACTGTCGTCAGTGCAGGATGATCCCGTTAGCGACGTTGAGGATTGTGCGAATATAAGCGTAACTAGCCAGGTAAATGAGCAATTGAGGAGGGCTTTGGACGACGCGATTGCGCAATATCTCTCCACACCCAACTCTAGGCCTCGTCTACCACGCTTGCCTACTAGTAAACGAAATTTGGCACTGATGGGAGCCCTAAACGCCTTGCTGGCGCCTTATCTACAAGCCAGCGAGGATATTATTGATACCCACTCAATTTTGTACTGCGGGGCCATAGCTGCGTGCCGCGTAGCTCGAGTCAAGTTTTCGGACACTGACCGAACTCCGCGCGCACGCGGGTCTGTCCCCACTTGGCAAGTGCGAATTGAGCGGCGTATTGATAAGTTTAGGACTCTCATAGGAAAGCTAATCTGCTTCAGGGAGGGCAATGAACGCCCCCGAGTCATGCGTTTCGTGAACCAGGCTTTTGCTGGGACCGGAATAAGGCCCCAACATTATATAGCCTGTGTCACGGAACGTATCGACTTTCTGAAGCAGAAAGTTTGCGCGTGGGCAAGCCGTATTCGTCGTTATAGAGAACGTGTGGATAGATACCAGCAAAATCGCCTCTTCCAAAGTGATCAGAGGAAGATGTACCGAAAGTGGGAAGGAACCGATCAAGGTGTGAGCGACGGACACCTACCGGATCCTGCTGCTATGATTAATTTCTGGCGCAGCATCTGGTCGGTGCCTGTTGTGCACACAGAAGGAGACTGGATACGTGCTGTTGAACATGCGTGTGAGACTATTGAACAAATGGGGCCTATTACCATCTGCCTCGAAGATGTAAGTTGTGCAATCCGAATGACTCAGAACTGGAAAAGTCCTGGACCGGACGGGTTACACAACTTCTGGATTAAATGGTTCAAAGCCTCACATGAGTGTTTAGCAGCGCAACTCCAAAATGCTCTTGAGATCGGTTCCTTGCCACCTTTATTAACAACTGGTGTTACCTTCCTGCTCTACAAGTCCGGTAGTACCGCGGAACCAAAGAACTACCGACCCATTACATGCTTACCTACCATCTACAAGCTCCTTACATCAATTTTGAGCACAAAATTAAACGCACATTTTGTTGCAAACAACGTTATGGCTCTCGCTCAAAATGGATGTAAGGTTGGGTCTCGCGGTACTAAGGAGCTCCTCCTCATAGACATGACCATTTGTCAGCAAGTCAGGCGAAACAAGGCGGCCCTTTCGGCTGCCTGGATTGACTACAAGAAGGCTTATGACTCGGTGCCTCACTCATGGCTCGAAAGGATCTTAGAGTTGTATAAAGTTGATGCAACTTTGAGATCCTTTTTAGGTGTGTGTATGAGGCAGTGGGTCACAGTCCTTCGTCAACCAGGTGGTCGAGATGTCCCTTCTGATTCACCTAACTTGATAAGGATTGAAAGAGGCATTTTCCAGGGTGACAGTCTGAGTCCTTTGTGGTTTTGCCTAGCCTTGAATCCTCTTAGCTCTTTGCTGAAGGATTCCGGGCTTGGCTATCGACTTCGTAGAGAGGCTGAAGTCATTTCCCACTTATTGTTCATGGATGACCTCAAACTGTTTGCATCTAAACGCCAAGATCTTATCGCACTATTAAAAATCACACAAGACTTTAGTAGTGCGATCAAGATGGAATTCGGTGTAGATAAGTGTGCGGTCATGCATGTTCAACGAGGGAAAGTTGTAAATTCATCTAATTTGCAGCTTTCTGAGACAATGACTCTCAAATCTCTCTCTGAAGTTGAAACCTACAAATATCTTGGTATGTCACAGTCTTTGGGTATTGTGGACAGCGATATTAAGCAGTCAGTGAAGGAACGTTTCTTCTGTCGCTTGACAAAAGTTCTTAACAGTCTTTTATCGGGTGGCAATAAGGTGCGCGCCTTCAATGGCTGGGTGATACCGCTGCTCACATACTCCTTTGGCATACTAAGGTGGACTCAGACTGAGCTGGACGCCCTGGATAGGAGGGTCCGTCTACTGCTTAAATCACATCGCATGTTGCACCCACGCTCATCTGTTATGAGATTGTACATCCCGAGGAAATGTGGAGGTCGAGGCATTTTAAATGCCAAGAATCTTCACAACCGCGAGGTGTGCAATCTCAGGGATTATTTCCTTCACAATGTGTGTGGGATGCATCGTGATGTGGTTGCAGTAGACAGAAGCCTCACGCCTCTCTCCTTGGCAAACGAGAACTGGCGCAGACCAACGGTGTTGAGCACTGAAGACCGCAAGAACATATGGAAGAGCAAGGAGCTGCACGGACGCTTCTACCGGGCCTTGACAAGGCCCGAAGTAGACTTTTTAGCGTCCGTGAACTGGCTACGGTTTGGTGACCTCTTTGGGGAAACCGAAGGTTTTGTCTGTGCAATTGCTGACGAGGTCATAATGACAAATAATTACCGGAAATATATTCTGAGGGATGGCACGGTTGATATTTGTCGAGCATGCCGTTGCCCCGGCGAGTCCCTCAGACATATAATTTCCGGTTGTTCGCATTTGGCCAACAGCGAGTACTTGCACAGACATAACCTTGTGGCCAGGATCATCCATCAGCAACTTGCTCTTCAATATGGTCTTGTTGAGTCTGAAGTGCCGTACTATAAGTACACACCGACGCCAGTTCTCGAAAATGGTCGTGCTACGCTCTATTGGGATCGATCTGTCATCACGGACAGGACTATTGTCGCCAATAAGCCTGATATCGTTTTGATAGATCGATCTCAACGCCGGGCAGTGCTCGTTGACGTCACCATCCCGCATGATGAGAACCTCGTGAAGGCTGAGAAGGACAAGCTCAGCAAGTACCTTGACTTGGCTCACGAGGTGACCGCCATGTGGGATGTTGACTCGACGATCATTGTCCCAATAGTTGTTTCGGCAAACGGTCTTATAGCGAAGAGTCTTGACCAACACCTCAAGAGACTCTCGCTAGATGGCTGGATCAAGGGCCAGATACAGAAGGCAATACTTCTCGACACGGCACGTATTGTGAGGAGGTTCCTCTCTCTGCAGCCCTAACCACCGGTAGCTTGAGCCCTGCCCCGCTGCCGGCGGCATTCGTAGGTTAGGTTTTTTATAATGTTTATTTTTTATATTAGTATTGTTATTTTACTTTTATAATTGAATATTTATTGTAAAAAACCTAATTTACAGAAAATTAAATAAATACTTAAAATAATAATAATAATAATATCAGGGGACTATATCACACCAATTGACCTAGTCCCAAACTAAGCTCTAGGCTTGTACTATGGGTACTAGACAACGATATAAATACTTATATAGAGAATAATATACTTAAATACATAGAAAACATCCAAGACTCAGGAACAAATATTTGCGCTCATCACACAAATATCTGCCCTTACCGGGATTTGAACCCAGGACCTCTAGCTTCGTAGGCAGGGTCACTACCAACTAGGCTATCACGTCGTCAATTTAGATTTAGATTTATTTATTTCATAATATAAAATACAGTTATATTGCACACATGTCAATTATACAGAATTCATATTATGATCGTCAAAGAAGTAAAAACAAAAAAAGTAATCTAGCAAAAGCCAATGTCATAAATGAATGGATTATAAAACACAAATAATAATAAAACGAGTCACAAAGTTAAATATACAAATGGTAGTACAATAAATAATGTCAAAAATTATATATAGGTATAGGTATTATAAAGTCAAAACTCTGTGTCAATAAATTCACTTACAGAGTAAAATGCATTATATAACAAAAGGTTTTTCAATCGGCGCTTGAATGTTTCGTCACTGGACTCATTTTTTAAGGAAGCGGGTAGGTGCTCGTAGAATTTAGGGCCGATAATTCGCGGGTTCTTCCTGGCTAGCGCCGTGCGGCTCGGAGCCGGCCGCAGGCGGCCCGTGCTGCGAGTGACCTTGCCCTCAACTCCCATTCGCGCAAAGGTATGGAGGTTTAAACGCGTATAAACAATAATTTGGTACAAGTACACGGAATATAGGGTCAGAATGCGATATTGAGAAAATACCCTCTTGCATGATTCTCGTTGTTTTATACCGGCAAGAATCCTAAGCGCTCGTTTTTGGCTTAAAAAGTATTCCCATTCAAAGTGACCTAATTCCCTATACTTACAACACAACACACCAGAAAAATCGTCATTCCTTTAACCGCCGCAAAATGTTTATAAAGAAAACCCCGAGTGCACGTTAATACGCCTTTTGTACGAAGAATAGTGCCGTTGAAAGAAAAAAGTGGTATTAGACTATGAGGCTTACATACGCTTACTGCCTTTTAACTATGAGTAGCGAAATAGACCCGGACAGAACGGCAGCGTGGGCCTTTGTCCGGCCCACCCTGATTAGTGGGCAGCACCCATACATACATGCGGACCATTTTGTCTCATGGGAAGGCAGATTTCCATTGCTCTCAACGAGGGAGGTTGTTAAAATACAAGCACTTTTTAGCGGCTTCAAGTAAATTAGTAAAAGTTGCAATATTGTGAAGAGATCGTCTTCAAAATGTAAAGACATTTCAGATAACTTCATAGGGAATATAGCAACTGCAGTTTTTTTTTATATTTTATATATGTTAGTATGTATTCGACTACTAAGCATCCTTTCTCAGTAGGCTAAGAGGATTCAACAATTATGTTCGTCTTATTAACTATGAACACTGTTTGAAGATAATTAATAAAATGTATTTAAAATAGTGTGTATATAAATACTTTATTTTACGAAGGGTAAAATAACAAAAAACAAAATTAAAAAAAAACATAAAAGTTATGTACAAAAGCGAACATATTCCTTTAAGGGATCTCTTCTAGTTAACCTTTGAGCCATTGGGAAATGCTTAAAATAATTAATAGCCAAACGTACAACACTGAAAGGGACTAGATAGGATAGGGGGATAGTTTTTGAGGAAATACTTGTTTTTAAATAGCATTCCATATTTATTTTTTTAATTAAAATCTGTTTTGCGAAATGAGGCTGTAAGGGGCTCAAATGATAAGCTTTTGTAATCAGTAGGAAGTAATCAACTAATCACTACTTCCCAGCAAAGCTGCGTCGCAGTGGACGTTAGTGGTGAGTGCATTGTTAGTCTCTTAAGAATGCCTCGGACAATAGAAAGGGAAGGCAAAAGGAAGAATAAAATAAAATATAAAACAAGACGTTTTATAAAAATGTTTAAAAACACATTCTACATTTAACGAGCTACAAATACCAAAAGATCAACTTACTTGTTTTTTTTTGTACGTATCAATAATTTTATTAAAAAAAGTATGCGTGATAAAAATACGTTATTATTAGACCTGAGATACAGCGGGGAATGGCTGAAAATAAAGGCCAGAATAATGTTTCGGTGGAACAGCAAAATACCATTAGACAGAGTATAAAAAAGATAAGTTACGCAAAAAGGTCATATTAAGATATCATGTACTGCGTCGTGGATATAGTGGTAAAAGCCAAGAGATCTCCTTTACCAGCCGTCTTTTTACGGCGAAAGCAAATGAGCACACATGCTAACTGATGGTAAGTGGAATGACACTCATAGGATACCTATTTGCATTCTAAATACTAGAATTCCAAGGTTGCAAGTTGACTCTGCAGCCTTGAGGACTATTGAATTATGCAAAATATTTTACTCCAAAATCAATAAACCTATTAATGTTACTACTATCGACAGTATGCAAAAGAATGATTTTTGCGAAGTGATTTTATACTGAAGGAAATTATGCGAAACCAAAAGATATTTCTGCCAAGTAACATTCTGCAATACGTAATAATAATATGACTTTTGATGTATCGTTAAACATGACCCTAAAAAAGAAAAACCTGTTAAGTATGAGGTGGACTCAGAATGGAGGGTGAATCGAATTCAAATCGGAATATAATATTACTTACTGTGCCGTACGAAACCCTCGGTGCGCGAGTCCAGCTCACACTTAACCAGTTTTTATGTTTATGGGCAAAACATATTACAATAACTTTATATTCTGTATCCAAACCAAAACAATTCCTCAACAAGACAAGCAGTCCGCCCTGATCGGGGTCGCGCTCGGCATCCGGCCAGATTCAATTAAACTTGGCGCCGCTAAAAAATAACGGCGGGGTTTGTTCCCGTAACGCATAATTATGTATGTTATACGTCGCTATTTAATCTACTTAAAACCTTACATCGAGCGGCGTTTAAGTTCTACTTGTGACGGCGTTTACACAAACCCACTATAATTAAAATAGCGTAAACGCCATCTGCTATAAGGTCTCTTTTTGCTCATCTGGCTATGTAGGTATGTGTGTTATATGTGTGGGTCCGAGCCAAAACTATTTAATTACAGCGCGCAACTAAGGGAACTTTTTGCGTCCAAAAAAATGCAGCGTTGGAATTACCGGGGTAGTAAAACTTGTTTGACCGTGCCTTGGTACGAAACAGTTTTTCTTTGCACGTTCGTGACAACTGCCCTGCTAGTAAAAACGTGTGGTTTTGTTTTCCCTACAGCAAAAGCGAGTTCGTAGATAAACCAATTCAGGAGATACAAGTCACCGCATAGTTTTAACAGCAGCAGGGGTCCATTTATGCCGGTTTTCCTAGGCCTTAAAAGTTACGACTCTGCAGTATACGCATAAAAATGACACAAGTCAACAATTACACGTACCGGTCTCTGTGGCTGGCTTTATTTTTTACTTTAACGCTGATGTTGCTACCTGAATACTCGTAGAAGGAAAGATAGAAGAGATCTCCTTTTGAACTGTGTTAGCGCGAAATTTTGGCATCTATGTATTAAGTAGAACTTACTAGCATATTAAAATTGACTGGGAAACCTGATCAATACCCAGAGGAACAACAAAACAAATATTTGCGCGTCGCCAAAGCTAGCTTTGTAGTATTAATCGCCCCTATAAATATTCGTAAACCCAACAATATACCGGAGGAGTCAGGCCGCGTGCGTGCCCCTCGGCCTACATCCCGGCATCCCCCCCCCCCCCTCGTTAATTAACCTCACCCCGCCGGGGCCCGTGTGTCGAACAATAGCTGATGGATAATACGCGCATTTGTGTCTGCGTTAAGAGCGCGCGTTACTTAGAGTGGGACAAAAGGCTGGGTGTTTTTGCTTACACAATTTACGAAGGTGCTATTTTTCTTAGAAAATACTTGGGGTCTAATTCATTAAGGCTGTTTAACCGCTTTGTATTAGAAGATTGTTATCCAATTGTGTCCCGAGATTTTGAGGCTGCACGAACGCTAGCAAAGGTGCCTGATGAGTGGCACGTAATTGAAAGTTTTTTAGAGTTAAACATTCTATTACAGCTTGTAAGAAAAGATATTTTTGTAAATGTGATTGTCACGAATTCAAATAGTCATTACTGTCTCACGGAAGTTATGAGGGTCATTTTATTCCTATCATTTTTATAAAACGAGTCTGAAAAAAGGCTACAGATATATTTTATAATAGCAGCTGTTAAAACGGTCGAGTGTTTAACTAATCCTTTTTAAAATTATTTTCTGTTTTAGGGGTAGAACTGCGATTAAATTTAAAAATCACAATATGTAGTCGGTTTTGCACAGTCATTATGTTATTAAATATAATTTAGTTTAAAACAGTAAGTAAATAAGAGTTTGACGAAAAGACACGTGGAATCACATTCTTTCTCATATGGCGACTCACACATTTATCTATATTTTTTGGGGTAAATTAAGATCAAACTAATTCCCAATTTCTCTCCAAACAGCGCCCTTAATTTTCTTTTTTTAATTTTGAAAGCGAAAAAGAAAAGAATCAGCGTAGTGATTCTCTGAACAACGACGGTCGGACGAACGGACGAGTGAATGTCCAAGCGGCGAGAAACATATTTTAGCGCGTGCATTTTCAATTTAGCAGCATGGTTCCTGCCGATGGATCGAACGTATAAGGCTGCTTAATTCAAAATGCAGGCGCTAAAATGTGTTATGTTCGCTCTGACGGGACTACCTGAACTCGCCGCTGCGATTTCGCTCGTTCGTCCGCCCGTCCCTGGTTTTTAAATGAATAACACCCCAGGACTCGTTTGTCTACATTTATGACAGGTTAAGCTTATTTAAAAAAAAACAAAGGCGCAGCCAGTAATTTCAGAAGTAACCCCTTTGTCAACAATGGCTGTTGGGACAGTGGCTCAATCAGCGCTAAGTGAATCGACACCGGCAGTCGTTTGGCGCTTACCCACTTTGGGGGACAGTCGACAGGGAACAGTGCACCACGGCGGGACTGGCAGATGTTATCGCAGATCAGTTTCAAGTCCATTCTAAAGGCAACACAGACTACCGTTTCGCCGGTCTATTATGATCTATCAGTTACTGGTTATCTTATTGAAACAAAGAAGTATGTAACTTTGTCATTCTATATACAGCGGCGTCCCTAACGACGTGTCAGTCCGACTTTGTGTTTATAAAAATGTAAGAACTATAAACATCAGGCTTAAAAAGTTATTCCATAAATAATTAAGGAAGAAACCGAAGTGTTTTATTTAAAAATCTTTTTTGGTAACAAGAATAAAATATTTCAAATCACGCCTGTTTCCCAGAGGGGTTGGCCGATACCAACTCTTTCCACCTGCTACGAGCCTGACAAATCTCTTTCACTTCTTCATACATCGCGTCATGCACGCGCGTCGGTTTCGGGTACCTAAGATTCGGCCCTTTTCCAGTATTTCTCCGATTTGATTCGAAAAAGTACGCCTAGGGCGGCCCCTTCCTACCCTTCCACTCGCTTTCGACCTGTATATCTCTTTCGTCAATCTTCTTTCATCCGTCCTTTCCAAATGACCAAGCCATCAAAGCATGCCCTTTTCAATCTTAGTCACTACATCTTCTTTTAATCCACATTTTCATTGATACTAAAATACATTATTAGTGTTATCTTTGCCTATGTATTAAATACGCCGGGCATTTTTTATATTCAGTATCGAAGTGTTGATTTAATAGGTATAAAATGATATTAATTTAATTTGTATAAGAGTGTTTTGCCAGTCATGTTCATAATAAGCTCTAATTAAATAAAAAAGTGCTTTTCGGATATCAACACTTACATTATCATTACATTTACGAGTATTCTTGGTCTCGTGGTGTTGTAAAAAAGTTTTTGTTCGTTGTAACTAGCCTTTTTTATTATGAACTATCCAATAGACTAGATACTTAAAATTGTATCAACCGGTATGCATTAATCGCAGTCCACCTGTAAAAGAAAGGGCATCATGAATACGTTCCGTAACCCCGGCTCGAGGGAACAAGGCTTATTAGCGCGGGCCGTTGTTGGAGCCGCTGGTCGGACCAGCTCGCGTATGTCCATTAGCGTTACATGCAATGTCGAAGCTTAAGCGAAACTTTAAAAACCATTTTTAAATATCATACAAACATATTTTTTGACTTTCTTTTTTACACTTTAATATTTTCTCTTTTCATTCGTTATTAGCTAGGCAAATAAAGTGTTGGGGCTTTTATTGTTTGAAATATTTAAAGTGTATTTACATAGAAGCGAAAGAAATTTGTCAAGATCGTAGCAAGTGGAAACAAGTGGTCTCTGCCACCCCTCTGGGAAACAGACGTGATTTAATGTATGTTTGTATTTAAAGTGTGAAAGAAGTGTAAAGTTGAAATGCGTGTGTGTGTAAGACAAAAGTATTAGTAGAATATTTACTTGTAAAATAGTTCCTCACTTGAATCGACGTGTGTTTACGAGTGGAGTAACTGCCACTTAAATGTCAATTAAATTTAATGTTTGTTAGTGACGTGTTGTCTTATTCTATTACTATAGTGAGCAAAGGAATTGACAGCAGCAACTTTAATCAGGCATTAAATTTAATTGACATCTTTGAGTGCGGCAGTAACTGATTTTGGAATATGTCAATTTTGCAATTAATGAGCGATCTGTGAGCGTTGACATCCGTAGTAAAATTGTAACAACACATTTGTTTTAGATGGAAATCTAACATACAGTTTGCTAATCAAACCATAAAGGACCGTAAATGGATGAACTTAAAGTCCACTCCGAATGGCACGCGCGATGTTTTGCGCGGTGGCCCTAGTTACGCACCAGAGCGCGGTGAAGCCGTAGCGAGCATTACTAAATCATTCCAACATGGCTTTTATATAAATGTGTAATGTACAAATAGACGGTCATCGCAACAGACATATAGTCTCACACAAGTGTAAGCTCCATGAAGCGTAAACGTAATTTTTATGCAAGTCATTTAATACAAGGCGTTACCCCTTTTTTATATGAGAGGAAGGCAAACGAAGATGCGGGTTACCTGATGGGAAGTAGTCACCACCGCCCATAAACACCGGCAATTCAAGAACAATTGTCGGTGCGTTGCGACCAATTGGGATTGACCAAAAAAAATAACTCACGGTTTTTACTTTCTAATTCTCAATTTTAAGACACCTATTTCATTAATTTTGTATTTGACCCAATAGTTTTGTTTTATTATCTTTATTTATTTAGCAGACATTTTATAAATGACATGATTATTTTAAATTTGGGATGGCATTTTTTAATAAATTACAAAAATTTAATGATATGTAATGGAAAAAAGTGATTGTTGATGACAATACTCGCCTTCCTGACCCTGGGCTGGCTGCGTATTGCCTCTGGTGGTATCTGATGATGAATGACTGATGACTGCTCCCCGGAATCTGGCGCGGGTTCGAATCGGACAGACTCCCAGGGTGGTTGATGATGATTGTTGACGTAATATGAACACACTTGGTGATTTGAACTGATTTAATCCACAATACGAACTTATCACGTTACAGCAATATTATATGAATATGTGCGTCCGCACGCTCGTGAGTTGACAGCAAGAGAGTGAGCGGAAGTTAGTAACCTAAAAGCAATGACAGTTTGTCTATGCCTAATTAGATTCCTAATTTATGAATGTAAAGGCGGCACCACACATTATCGATTACAAACAAATAAAAGACATAGTAATTTCCGTGAACATTTCCTGGGCCGCCAGGGGAAGAAATGAGCTGAATACTTGAAGCCCCTACTGAACTAGAGACACAATATAATGACATATGATATTTATACACGAACATAGTTTAACATAAGTTGAAAAGCTATAGATAAACAGGCATAATGAATACGTAATAGTTACACAGGTTGACACTAGGTATATGAACAGACACATAAATGATTAATTTGAGTTACATTCCATAGGTAATTTGCATAACTTGACTACTGGCCTGACAAGCTCACCAGATTGAGTCTTTAATTTAACTGACCTAACAATGTTATCTGAACCCTTGAACAATTCAATAACTCGGCCTCTTCTCCATTGAAGTGGCGGTGAATTTTCATCGATGATAAGCACTAAATCATTGAGCTCGACATTGTTATTATGACTATACCATTTATTGCGTGACTGTAGTGTATTGAGATATTCAACATGCCATCGTGACCAAATTGACTGATACATTTTCTGAATGACTTGAAAGCGTGATAATCGCGACATTTTAGTATCCTTCCAGTGACCCTCTGGTAAGGCTACTAGGGACTGACCAATGATGAAATGACCGGGTGTGAGTACTTCGAGGTCACAGGGATCTTCCGACATCGGAACTAAAGGACGAGAATTAAGAATTGACTCTATTTTTGAAAATAGAGTAGATAACTCCTCGAAAGTCAAAATGGTATCACCGACCTCTCTCTTAAGGAGATTTTTAGCGCTTTTGACTGCAGCCTCGAATAGGCCCCCCATGTGGGGCGATGCAGGAGGATTGAACTCCCAGCGAATACTCTGTTTTCGAAACTCCTCCTTGAGGATAATTTCGTTGGTCAACAAAAACTGATTGACCTCCTTGAGGTATGAGTTACTACCAGTAAAATTTGTACCTCGGTCCGATCTGATTAGTGAAGGCAGCCCGCGACGACTGACAAACCTCGTGAATGCCGCAATGAAAGCCTCGACGCTCAGCGACGAGACGACCTCTAGATGTACAGCCTTTGTACCTAAACATACAAAGACACACAGGTAAGCTTTTACTGATTTAGCGTTTCTTAGTAAGCTGCTTTTAACTAAGAACGGCCCAGCGAAGTCAGTCGCTACGCCTGAAAATGGTCGCGCGGCTGTGACTCTATCTGCGGGCAGGTCTGCCATGAATGGTGGCAGAGATGAGGCGTTAAATCTGAAACAAATTAAACAGTTTCTAATAACCCTAGACACTTGACGCCTGGCTGAAGTTATCCAATACTCTCTCCTGAGTATGGACATGAGCGCATTTGTCGCTGCGTGACAATATGCTTTGTGGTAATACTCGATGAGTAGTTGACCCCACCTATGATCCTTAGGTATCAAATATGGATGCCTTGCTCCGTAAGGCAGTGATGATTTGCGGAGTCGTCCGCCGACTCTGATAAAGTGTTCGTCATCCACGAATACACTTAATTTCTGTAGTGATTTACAGACCAATTTTCCTTGTTTTATCAATATGACTTCATCCCTGTATGAGTCCATTTGGATTTTCTTAATCCAATGTTTCGTAGCTGCACGAGTCTCGTCCAGTGATAATGATGACGCAAAATTCCGTTTCTCCTTCGGTAATCTGGCATTCCTGCAAAATCTGAGTACAAATGACGTAACCTTGATTAGCTTACTGAATGAACTAACGCGTGACAATAGCGTATCCTCCCATGGTTCGACAGGGGTAATGAAATGGACTAATTTCTTAAATCCAGGTAGGTCGTGAGGCATCTCGACTGGCAGTGAAGGCCATTGTGACTGTTCCCTCAGTAACCAGTCTGGTGACCACCATAAAGGAAATCCAAGTAGATCCTTTGCTGACAGACCCCTTGAAGCGACATCTGCGGGATTTAATTCAGACCTGATATGTCGCCATGTCATGTGACGTTTGGAGTTTTGAATATCTTGTACTCGATTGCATTCGAATGTTTGCAGCATGTGAGGTTTCGTATTTAACCATGAAAGCACGATCGTGCTATCTGACCAAGCATTAATGCTGTCAAACTGAATCGAATGTTCGTAAGACTCGGCTACGTGATTTAATAGCTTATACACTAGATGCGCGGCGCTGAGCTCTAACTTGGGTATCGTTTGTTTTGTCTTCATAGAAGCTACTCGTGATTTAGCTAAAAGCAAACGTACCATGACGCTTCCTGACGTATCCACGGTCCTGAGGTAGACGCTCGCAGCGAATCCGGCTTCCGAGGCGTCTCCGAATCCGTGCAGTGAATATGACGTAGCCTGCGGTAGAGCAACACATCTAGAAATCTGCAAATTTGATAAATAGTTTAAATCCTGAATGAGTTCGTCCCATTGATGACATTGAAATTCATTTACGGGTTCATCCCACGATAATCCGTCTGAAAATAGTGATTGAAGGAACACTTTGAATCGGAATACAACAGGGGCGCAATAACCACACGGGTCATATAGGCGCGCTATAGTACTAAGTATATGACGCTTAGTGATTGGTTGACCTAATGGCACATTAATCTGATACGACATTGAGTCTGATACTGGATTCCATTGTATACCTAATACTTTAATGAAGGTTTTATCGTCAGTATCAAACTGTCGTGGCTGCTCGCAGTGCTCCTGCGGTAAATCCTGTAGTAGTTTATCGCAATTCGACGACCATTTCCTAAGCTCGTATCCGGCGCTTTTCATAAGCGCGGTGAGCTCCGATTTGAGCTGTTGCGCCTCGGATAATGAATCTGCGCCCGTGAGAATATCGTCGACGAAGATATCTCGTCTGATGACGTCTGATGCGCCTGATTTTGGATGACCAGCCTCCCAATCATCGGCTAGACGCAATAGTGTCCGAATTGAGATGAACGGACTTGACCTTAGTCCGTAGGTATTAGTATTCAATTCGTATACCTGAATTGGTTTAGACGGGTCCTCCCGCCATAAGATGAGCTGATACCTCCTGTCCTCAGGGTGTATCCAGGTCATTCTGAACATCTGCTTGATGTCGGTGGTGAAGACTATTTGATGACGTCTGAAATTTAACAATATCTGAGTAATATCGTTTTGAAGTGGTTGGCCTGTATGCAGGCACTGATTAAGGGATGTCCCAGTACTTGTACGTCCACTGCCGTCAAATACTACACGGATCTTATCCGTTCCCCTTTTGAATATACCATGATGAGGTATTATAAAATGTTCTGAATCGAACTGAAAATCTGATTTTGACATATGACCAAGAGATTCATACTCCTTCATGAATTCTTTGTATTTACTAGCAAATACTGAATTTCTAGCCATCTTTCTTTCTAAAGATCGCAACCTGTGCATGGCTAAGGCCTTTGATTCACCCAATGGCGGCCTAGTTGACAGTAATGGTAACCTAACCATATATTTGCCGTCTGGCATACGTTGAGTACTTGAATTATACAACCTTTCACATTCCAAGTGATCCGGATGAACAGCTGGCTTTGAAGGCGGCTCCTCGACCTTCCAAAACCTTTCCAATACTTCCTCCAGCCTGACTGCGTGAAGTCCATAATCTTCGACTGAAGTGCCGGCTGACTGGGCGGGAGACGTGACCGTCGACGGTGACCGTGGAGTAGGCACCGCGCCCATGATGACGTGACCAAAGTATGATCCGTAAGCTGTTATCCCTGGAATGTTGGTAGATATCTTAGACCCATCAAGTACATAATTAAGTATATCTGTACCTAATATAATATCTACATCCCTAGCTTTATCGAAATTGCTATCAGCAAGCATGATATTTGATGATAATAGTTGACCTTTTAATTTAATATCATATGAAGGAATATTTCCTGTCAATGTGTACATTACCATGGCCATAGTACCAACAACTGGTAATTGAGTACCTACAGGTTTGATTACTAATTTGACAATAGAGCCAGGTGCATCAACCCTTTGATGACCTATTCCATAAAGTGAATTACTGTTATACTGTTGGTGCAATTTTAAACTATGAACTAATGAATGTTTGATGATTGAAACAGCGGCTCCTGTATCCAACAGTGCCCTGACCTTGACGTATGTACCATCACCTGACCTGACCATAACCATTGCCGTGGGGCAGATGGTTATAGGGAGTGATGGACCCTGATATGCGCCAACAGTAACCTTATCTCATAGTCTATCAGGACTCGTCCGAGATCCAAACCTGAGAGAATAAAATTTGAGTTGAGCATGATGTGCCCTGGCACCAATTTGTGGTTTAGGCTGATGGTGCGCCATAGACTGCAAAGAGGGTGCCCCTTGATAGTGAACAGCTGATGATGGGCTATGCACTGGTGAGACATGACGCGCTTTTGGTGAAGTTGGCGTGTCTCGACCGCCAGCATTCCGTGTGACCACACGAGCGGCAGATTGATCCGGCTGCTGAGAAGCACCGGTGTTCGCATGGGCATTACATATTAATGAATTATGCGCTGGGGACCCACAATGAGAACACCAGTTCGTGTGAGTGCACTCTTTGGCATAGTGCTTCCTCAAGCATCGATAACAATGCCCGGTCTGAGTAGCCCACGATCTACGGTTAGACCGTGACAGCTGTTGAAAACCAGAGCATCTATAGAGTGTGTGTCCCTGGACACTACAATATGAACATGGTTGCCTCACCTGATAGGCTGATGATGCTCCTTGATCGGTTGATGATGACATCACCTGATTGTACTGATGAGTTTTGCTAGAAGCCACTCGATGTTGAGGTGACCGCTGTGCTGATGAACGCACAGGCGGTGGTGATACGCGTTGTGGTTTCCTGACAGGCTCCGGCTCCGATGCAACTGACAGCTGCAGTCGGCACTGCTCATCCAACAACTCCAGCAGTTGCGTGATGGTGGGCAGGGTGTCCGGATCCTTGCCATAGCGCTCCTCAAACAATGAACGCAACTTGATAGGCAGCTTCTGCAAACATAAGTGTAACAGCAAGTATGACCACTCTTTGACAGGTTGCTTTAGTTTGTCTAAAGCCTGGATTGCCTCCTGAAGAGGGTCAGAGAACTCTGAACGCAGTTGACCAATTGACGTGACTATAGGTAGGTTGACTATCCTACTGATATAGGCGTCAAGCAGCAATCTAGTATTTTGAAACCTAGATTTTAACAAATTAATGGCCACTGAATAATTTTTATCATCCACTGGTAACTGACGTACAATATGAAGAGCTTCACCTGAAAGTGATGACCTTAAATAATAGTGACGCTCTGCGTCCGACATATCCCGATCGTGCACCAATGATTGAAATAAGTCATAGAATGACATCCATTCCATGAGGTTCCCTGAAAACTTAGGCAACTCAATAGCGGGCAACTTCGCTATGGTTTGCGAGGACAGCTTTGCGCGAGACGAAGTGGGCGCGTCGCTTTCGCAGAGCTCCTCGATTTTGAGCAACAACTTATTTATTTCAGTCAACTTTACTCTATAAGAAGTCATGTCCTCCGCGGACACTTCATCATCGGCCCCCACCAGTATCTCATAAGCCTGAATAAATAAATGATAATACTGGTTGAAATGTCGCCTAGCGACTGATGCGGCAATTGAACTAGACGTGTCACTTACTGTTGCAGCAAAGTCCAATAACATTTGATATTTAGAACTAAATTGCGTTCGCGCACTTCGAACTGACATTTTGAATACTCAAGATACACTCAACAAACAACAAAGTAAGTTAATCACCGACTGATGGTGAATGAATTAAATGAGTTTTGTTTACGTAATAAACAGTAACACTTGATATTATTACACGTTCAAACACTAATAGTTCACGTAAAGACAGACAATACTTTGATTAGTACACTAAAAACAACAATAACTGAATGTAAACAAACAATCTAACTGATAGGTGACTGCTGACCTATTTTTCAGTGACATTTGACACAACAGACTGATAAGTGCATAATTTACCACAGATTAATTACAGATATTGATCAGATCGATCCATTTATAATGCTATTACAATCTGTCAACCTCAAGTTGACATTGACAGTTAACAGATGCCAATTGAAATATAAATGTCCATAAAGCAATGTTTGACGTTTGACGTACCGGTGAAAGGCGCCAACCTGATTGTCACCCCGCTCCGCGCGAGACAACCTCGTGGTGCGATGCGTGCGCCCTCTGCTGGCCGCATCGGCTGCGTCGTGGTGCAAAGTCCCGTTACAAATGAAACGCCCGTTGAGTAGACGAATTGACGAATCGACACGTACACTGAATTTAAACACTGATTAACACCGATAATGATGATATATATACGGCACTGAAGTTAATATTAACACTAAATCGATATTGAATGACGATCGATGTGTACCGGCGGCGTAATCTGCGTGACACTGCGCTATGATCGCACGCCGGTTTCTTCCCGATTGAATAGGTATAAACTGCGCTCCGCGCTGCGTTGAATAATTGTGATGAATTGATGTGGCTGCACTCAACCCTTGATGGCAGCTTTGACGCGAGTTTGCCGGTACTGACCTTGACGGCAACCGCGTGTCCCGTAAAACCTTTTATTATCCCTTTCTGGGTATAATGTTCTTCCCCTCATGGGTTCCACCAAAATGATGACAATACTCGCCTTCCTGACCCTGGGCTGGCTGCGTATTGCCTCTGGTGGTATCTGATGATGAATGACTGATGACTGCTCCCCGGAATCTGGCGCGGGTTCGAATCGGACAGACTCCCAGGGTGGTTGATGATGATTGTTGACGTAATATGAACACACTTGGTGATTTGAACTGATTTAATCCACAATACGAACTTATCACGTTACAGCAATATTATATGAATATGTGCGTCCGCACGCTCGTGAGTTGACAGCAAGAGAGTGAGCGGAAGTTAGTAACCTAAAAGCAATGACAGTTTGTCTATGCCTAATTAGATTCCTAATTTATGAATGTAAAGGCGGCACCACACATTATCGATTACAAACAAATAAAAGACATAGTAATTTCCGTGAACAGATTGTAATAGTGTATTAAAACATACTATTTCAAGCTGTTTTTGCCTAACCCGTAAGATACACATAGGCTTCAAGCCGAAAACGAAAGTCAAACAAAGGTTAAAATTTAACTTTATACTTTTGGCGAAATATCCGAAATAAATAAATATTTCAAAAACTTAATAATGCAGAACGGCTTTAAAACCCTATTCCTCGAAATGGTTTTCGAATCGGAGTAATTGTAAAAATATGAACAATCCCAATTAGGGAAAACACACACATGCATGCTCACTCATTCTGGAAAGTGTAACGAAACTCAAGGTCTAAAAACTACATTGTTTTGATAATGTCTTTGTGTCCGTGTTTAATTATATCAACAATAAGTTTATATGTATCTTGTTTTCTAAATCTCTCCCTAGTCTTTCAGTTTCATCAACCATACTAATCTAATTCTCCGCAACGACGGTCTTATCCAAAGCACTAGTAGATTCATCGCGTCGGTAATGGGGCCAATCTACTCATACGACGACGATGTGTAAAAGAGTTAACAAAAGATCTATTTGACTTTTTAAAATTGTACGTTTACTTGTGAATCAGCCTTTTTTTACTAATTAGAGCGACATGGCAAATTAAAATGCGGTCATATATTCAACCTCGCCAAGGAAATAAAGTACTAATACGTATATGAAAAGTACATACACAGTGATCAAACACATTACGTTCCTTTTTTCTCAGTGGGGTATAAACCGAAAATTTATTTTTGCCTGCCTACATTGAAAAAAAAAAAAAAATCTTGAAATGGCACACGTAGTTAGTTACGTCTCGTAGCGCTTCGTAGCACGCCTACGCAGATAAATTTAATTTATTTTACTTGGAGAGTCATTTGAAAATAGTAAATAACGATGATCTTATTTATTTTTCACGTACTGAAAAAACTTTGAAAAACCTATTTTAAACAAAGGTACACAATATGAAGAGGAATGGTAATTTTATGGCTTACCTTTTATATGATACGCAGAAGCATTCAGTTCTTTATGTAAAATTAATAATCTTACTTGTGTATTCATAAACGAACATTATGTTGTTTAAACATGTGTTTCGTACAAAACTATTTTACAATACAAATACTCTTTATTGAACACCTCATACAAATAACACCTCGGAAAGTGAATACACAAGAAATGTTACACAGTTGAGTCAAAGGGAGTAATTAAAATATAATTTATTAATTTAAAAAACTTTAAAAAATTAAAGAGATCCCTTAAAGGGACAATTTGTCCTTTGTATATTTGTTTCTGCAATTTTAATATTGTTAAATTTAGATTTTTTTTATTTTTTTTTGTGCAAACATTATTTGCTTTTTTTAACCGCCGACAGTAAAAGAGAAGTAGTTATAATACCTCGCCGTGTGTATCTGTGTATTAAATTATATGCATGTTTCTCCACGACATCGTAACTCCAAAACCGATGGTCCGATTTAGACGCAGTTTTTTTGAAGAAAACTATTTTAACTGGAATGGTTCCTAGCTATGTGTTATAAAAATTAGTTGAACCGTTTAATAGAAAAGCACAGAAAGAGGGTTTCGCCATTATATCATTTATTTTATCGACAAAATAGCTATTTTACAGAGCTCTACCTTCGTCACTCTTCAAAGCTAAATGCACCTTAATTTATGTACAAGAAGTTAAGATTACAACTGCGTTTGGTAGAAAGTGCCCCGGGGCAACGTCCCGCCGCGAGACTAGACAAGGCTACCGCTCTAGGTGAGCGTCAATAACTCGCGGGATTCGTTATGAGCGTCACTAACAAACGACGCCGGGCTTCACTGAATACCGAGAATAATAATGTTTCAGATTGTTTTCTACAGAGCCACGCTTCGTCCCAAAAGTGTTTAGCCAAAACATAAAATAATATGAGACGAAACAGAGCAATACTCGACAAGTTCTTCGTCAGGTTTTGCAAGGCTGTTCTGTGGCCCTTGACAAGATGCTCAACGTTTACGCAAGTCATGATATAACAAGTTTTATTTTCCCTTGCAATAATATTATGACAGTGACAAGTGTCAACCTTATTGATTATTAAATCTCACAGAAACTTTTGACAAAACTGGTAGACCACTTTTTTGGCCGACCGTACATCAATCGTATACATTTTCGATAACGTTCCTGCAAAGCACTTTGTCTAGTATCTCGCTTGAGGGATGCGCACTTCTCTCGGTGCTTGTTATTTCCTCCTTACGCATACCTGTATGTACAAACGCAAACCTTGAGCGCTTTTTTACTACATACGTACATGCTTACATTACCTTCACATACACACATACATACATAAACTCACGCCTTTATTCCCAGAGTGGGGTAGACAGAGCTACAGAATTTCCAACAACAATAAAAACTTTTTGATAATTTTGTTACCACATTTTGCACACTTAGGCGAAGATATTTACCAGTGTATTAGTGACAGGTTGCAAGCCCATCGCCTAACAGTACTACACGCCTTTATTACCTTAGTCGCCTTTTACGACATCCACGGAAAGATACGGAGTGGCACTATTCTAATCCGGCTACCAAACGGGGAACAACACCTTCATGCCTGTATTCCCAGAGTAGGGTAGGCAGGACTACAGAATTACCTACAACTCCAAAATCTTGTTGATAATTCTGTAACCAGATTTTGCACAATTTTGGTAAGATGTTTACCAGCGTATTAGTGACAGGTTTCAAGCCCATCGCCTAAGGACCGGTACGGACGGACAACATTTAAACTGTGAACTAGGTGCAAAATGACAGTTCAAGTGCAGTAAAGTTGACGTCCATCCATACGTGTTGATGCTGTTACGTCAACTGCATCAGAACTGCACTTGGAACGCCGTACCGGCCCTAACAGTACTACACTCCTTTATTCACTTTGTCGTTTTTTTTACTAAAGTATTCTCAATAACTCCGACCGTGTTGAACAGGGCAGCGGTAAAAGGTGTAAAATAAACATTAAAAGTAATTAACGGGCAATAAGACGGTGGTGGTGGAACTTTTATATTTTGCTGTCGACTGAAACTTAAATCCTAGTGATTCAATTACACTTGTGTAACTTCGACAAGTTGGTTCTCTTTTAATTTATTTCTTTCAATTTTTACTTTATTCACAGGCTTTACTTGTTGATTTTTTTTAATTTCATATATCATAATCTTCTACAGTATTTTTTGTTTAATGTTTCCCCGTGTGGTTGCCGGATTAGAATAGTGCCACTCCAAGTCTTCCCGTGGATGTCGTAAAAGCCGACTAAGGTAATAAAGGCGTGTAGTACTGTTAGGCGATGGGCTTGCAACCTGTCACTAATACACTGGTAAACATCTTCGCCTAAGTGTGCAAAATGTGGTTGCAGAATTATCAAAAAGTTTTTAGAGTTGTTGGAAATTCTGTAGCTCTGCCTACCCCACTCTGGGAATAAAGGCGTGAGTTTATGTGTGTGTGTTTTCTATACATTAGTTACTTAAACGTCTTTGTAATATTTATACTAGTTGTTTTTTTTTAAATTATTTAGTAAGTTAAGCTTACCTTTTCCTATTCTTCTTTTATTCATTAAAAGAGGATCAAAATACGATAATTCTCGATCGCACTCTTACGTTATAAATTTTGACATCACATAATAATAAAATTGCTAATAATACAATATATGGCCCAATCGCCATTCAAATCGGTGTCGGCAATATGCACCCTTCGGTGTTAATAACAGACGCGTCCCGCGCGGGGGGTGGGGGGCGCTGTCCGCTAATGCGTCCGGTGCATTTATCGGGCGTCATCCCGGGGCCAGCGCGACGAGAGCACCGTGACGACACGGGGTGAAGGTGCCGGGACTCCGGGACGAAACAAAGGGCGAGCGTGATTGATCGAGCCAATAAAACTAATTAGCTCTGTATTGTGAGGGTAATTATTGACTGGAGTAATAAAAGCCGGTATTGCGATGTAATTTGTTTGCTGTTTGTGTTGGGACAGTAATAGGTTTGGGGATTTATCTGTTAATATAAAGGGATAAAAGTGTCTTATAGCATACATACATACATAAACTCACGACTTTATTCCCAAAGTGGGGTAAGCAGAGCTACAGAATTACCAAAAACTCTAAAAACTTTTTGATAATTCTGTAACCACATTTTGCACACTTAGGCTAAGATGTTTACCAGTGTTTTAGTGACAGGTTGCAAGCCCATCGCCTAACAATACTTTACGCCTTTATTCCCTTAGCCGTCTCTTACGACATCCACGGGAAGACATGGAGTGGCACTATTCTAACCCGGCAACCACACGGGCATATAGCATGTACCTACCAATTTTTATTCTCAATGCTAGGTAGGAAGACTAGCCATTTGAAAAAGACAAGTAAATTCTAGGTTACAAAAACTTCTCTTATAAGCGTTCAACATAAACATAATAGCATCCTTACTTACAAACACCTTCTAATAATCAGACTAAAATCATTGTGTAATTGGACGATAAAAGCCACAATCATGAATTCACAACTAATATTCAATTGAATAAGTGGAATTCTACTATCATTAGACCACACTTGTTGATTTAAACAAAAACGCTCTTAGATCAGAGCTCATCAGTCACCCGCGGCACCCCGCGTCGCCGGCGCGGCGCCGCGCGGCAAACGACGCGCGCGCTCGTGAGCGCCTGCCTTTATAAATCAAGGCGGACACGCTGTCCCAAAAGTAAAGACTTTCGAGATAAATGGGCTGCAAAGACTGCAAGTTCATGTACGACAAAAGAAAGAGAGACTTAGCCCGGCTGGTTGTGGGGTTCATTTAGTGGTAGTTCATTTAGACTTTATAGAAAACTGCACCATGAAGTGTAACCGTGATTTTTAATATTTTGTGGTTAAAAAGGTGTTATTAGACATATAATCTTTCTCGGTCACTCAAAGGTTAGCTGGAAGTGATACCTTAAAGGGCTAAGTTCGCCTTTCAAATCGGAGAAATACTGGAAAAGGGCCGAATCTTAAGTACCCGAAACCAACGTGCGTGCATGACTCGATGTACATATGAATGTGGAAGAAGCGAAAGAAATTTGTCAAGATCGTAGCAAGTGGAAAGAAGTGGTCTCTACCTACCCCTCTGGGAATCAGGCGTTATTTAATGTGTGTATGTATGTATGTTATTGCGCAATTAAGATAAATACGTTATATTATCAACGATGTTTCTTTTTACTGACAATCCAAGAAAAACGTACAAAGATCCCCATTAGTACAAGTATAAAGTTTTAACCCTACTTTTTACATCTACAATACATAATCTTAATTTATCTGACAGAATCTAGTGCCGTAAAGAATAGAGACGTGTCAGATATTTTTTAACCCAACGTTGACCGAAATACTATAGCTGCTGACCATGCAAGTAAATATCTCACGTGGAAGCAAGCGTTCCACGTTATCATCACAACGATCTATCCTACTTTCCCGGCCTGTTAAACGAGCCGTCGACTTTATGGGAAAGGCTTCAAGAATTAATGTCAGAGGTGTTAATTCTGTCATTTTCTCCGGAACCATGCATAAGTCATGTTTACCTTACATCCGACTGAATTTAACCAAGTGTTGTAAAAGTTATGGCGAAAGGCCGTGGTTTTATGGCGCGTAAACTTTTTCTACTTAATTAAACGATGTTAACCCCGCGACGACTCGGACCAGCGGCGGACGTGTTAACCTATATCCGTTCTCTTTACGACCGTGTAATACTCCGATGCCACAGCTTTGTGAAAGACGGATCTATTAGGAAACTGTTGTGTTGTGAACCTTTATACCGGTCACGATGTTCCGAAGTAAAGATCAAGTATGCTGGTTGGTTGATAGTATGAAAGCTTCAAGCTTACATGTTAATTTAATCTACTGAATATTATAATAGGTACTTCAATTTATTATGGCATGCGATGACTAAAATTGATTTATCTTGTGTTTTTGAAATAACTAAGCAAGTAGATATTAAAACATGGTGGATACCCGGTTGCGAAGTGCTATTCGTTTGAAAAAAAAACCCTTTTTATATTAAATTATTACTTGTACAACAATTTAACTCTTAAGTTTGTTACATATAAAACACATGAATAAAATAAATGTCTAGATAATAAAACTCAGTAGCTAAGTAATAAAACTGCATGTCCATGTCGGTGCGGTGCATGCGCCGCGGAGCCGTTGATACAATATAAACAACAACTCCGCAGATATTGCAGCAACTTCCCCGAACTTGCGCCGACGCAGGCGTCTTAAGTTTAGTCCGCCCGAGCTTTCAACTCGAGTAGATTTTCTTACTCATGAAAATGTTATTTTATAAAACAACTTGTAGTTATGAGGAAAACTTGTGTGAATGGTACAGAGATTAATGTTTGGAATAGTTTGTATAGAAGGATGCTTACATAGTAAAGAGATGCTGGTTTTCATTGTTGTGTTCCGGTGTGACGATAAGACAACCGGTGAAATGGCTAGCTAGGTTAGGCTAGCACAGAAGCATTCGATCTTAATCTTTAGGAATGAAAAATATTAAATCTTAAAATTGCAAACTTTCGTAGATTTTAGGAGCCATTCTCTATTAGGTGCCAATGCATGCTTATTTGCCTTTTCTTTGGCAGAATAATTAGTTATAACTAATTTTGTTTTTCTTAATCTTGGGTTACTACGAGTCTGGTTTGTGTCTTGTTTATTATACCCCCACAATAAATGAGGTGTGTAATAATTTTAACTTATAAAGCTCCCAAACAGATAAATTGACTTGCACACGGTTTTTTTTATTTTATGTACAATTGGGATAGCTCTTAGCTAGGTTTTGTGAAACTCGGTTCAGCCGTTTAAGAGATAGCTCTCAAAACAGAGATTGCCATTACATCAAGGGATTTTATGTTTTAAATACCTAGTTATATGTATGAATGTGGAAGAAGCGAAAAAAATTTGTCAAGATCGTAGCAAGTGGAAAGAAGTGGTCTCTGCCTAACCCTCTGGGAAACAGGCGTGATTTAATGTATGTATGTCTGTTATATGACTTCACAATCCATTTTATAAAAAACTGTTATTTTTTGTTAAAACGATTAACCTTATTTTTATGATATGCAGCGACCGTAAACTCTGCCTAAAAACGTTGATGCATCCAATCTAAAAATGATACATTCGCAAAAACAACTCAAATATTTACGCGGGCGGACTTTTATTTGGGAATTTGATTACAGTCGTAAATGCGATTAACTGTCCGTGCGGCGCGCGGTACAGTCAGACGCGTATTCTCTAGCGGTACAGTTAGAGGGTTTGTATTGTAACTGTCTATTTTTACCAGAGTTGCAGTAGTAGTCCAAACGGAATACAAAACCGCAATTCCGCACCTTGCAATTTTTTTTGCTAGCTTATGTGAGTATCCCAATTATGGGTAAAGGCCTCTCCCCTCGATTTTCAAGAGTCCCTATTAGGTAGGTACTTTTTGTAGGTGCTTGCTGAGGAATGCGTCCAAGTCGTCCCCCCATCTCTACCTAGACCTGCCTCGTCTACGTCGCCCATTTTACGGCACCTACTTGGTGGCCACGCTACTGACTTTGCTATTAGCGTCCATAATTATTCACGATATGGTAGCTCGGTTAATTTCAGTAAAAGTAACCGTATTATAAAAAACAATAAGGGGCGTTATTCTACTCAGTAAAACCATATTGTCTCGGTCATGTTATCGTATTGTAAACAATAAAAGGTGTAGCAGCTTTACCGAGTTTCAGTGCGGCTCGTTACATAAAGTATAGTTTGAAAGTTAAAGATAATAAAGTTAATACGTTTATTAAATAAGAAGTTACAGTTCAACGGCTAGGTCAAGCGTCTCTGACGTTGTATTGTGAAGTGCGTTAGAATCTAAATATTAGTAATAATTATGATTACGTACATGTCTACATGACTAATAAAAGTAGGGCGCGATGTTAGCAGAAATACCTGTACGGTGTAAAACCGTACAAAAGGTCTAACTTACTTAACATTCTCTTTCTTATTCAAATTCTTAGCCACTGCTGGAGGTTGGCAGTCAGCTCTGCATTCAACCGTGGCAACGCCTGTCCAGGTCTTTGTTCCTGAGCCATGACATCTTCAGTCTGCTAACGCTTCTGTTTCCTTCCACCTTGCCTATAATGATAGTTTAAAACAGTCGGTATCGTTTGTTTGGGAGAATATGACCCAGGTCGGCTACTTTTCTCTTACGAATGGTTTGCAGTAGTTCACGGGGCTATTTAACTCTGCTTAGCATATCTTTATTTGTCACTTGGCATTAATAGCGGCCAGATTAAAAACAATACGATAGCATTTCATAAGAAAAAAGGTTTTACTGCGTAAATTACACCCCCAGGCTGAAGACGCAAAGTGGCAAATTGGCCTTCAAATTGGCCTTAAGGTTGAGCTAATAAATGACTAACTAGTAAACTGTGATAATTTTCAATGCAATGTGCTTGGCACGGTTAAGCCCCTTCCTTCCCTTTCCTATAGTTTTTTGACCTCTGGTACTCTTTTACATAATTCTCAATCTCTTTTCCGACACAGACAGTGGCCTGTGTTTGTAAACGTCGCGCGGCTGAAGGCCGACGGCGCTGCTCGCGCGACCAACTCGTTCTTCATTACCATACCAAACAAAAATAATGGTACATTGTTAATTAACGTGATTAACGTATGTATTATTGTTTCTTGGCTTCGTGATCGACTGGTAGAGAATGCCTTAAGCCATTAAGACCGCCAATTATGTTTACTGTATTGTGCAACAAAAGTCCCTACTTATGTTGTCACTGCAAAGGAATTGTTGGTTTTTATATTTATATATTCAGTTATATGCTTCATCCATTATAAAAATTATTTATTAATGAGTTTATATCCCGGTAAGTTAGAGAACTTTGTACAAAAATGTTACAATGTCGCGAACGGAGTCACAAGCAAATACCAACAAATGGTACAAACCTGAGGACCAATTTCCATGGCTCCACGGCAAACCCGCGCCTCTCTTAACAAAATAACCACACTTACTGCCCGCGCCGCCCGCGCCGCCCGCGCCACCCGCGCCGCGACGCGCTAACTCACTTACGCTAGTTGCGCTAACGTTGATTATACAAAAGCTCTTTCTATGCTTTGGGGGATGGAAACCAAGCACATATTGTGTATGGAAATATATTCGTCTAGAATTTTACTGCACATGCATTTTTTGAGGAATAAACATGGGCGTATGTGATACTTGAAATTGTGCAATCAACGGCGCACTAGAAAATATAATATGATCACTTTTGTGTTTTACTCCCGCTTGCACGTAAACTTAACCCTAGGTTAACCCCAGGTGTACTGTTAGGCGATGGGCTTGCAACCTGTCACTAATACGCTGGTAAACAACTTAACCTATTTGTGAAAAAAGTGGTTACTGAATTATACAACAAGTTTCAAAGTTGTAGGAAATTCTATAGCTCTGCCTATCCGACTCAGGGATAACAGGCGTGAAGGTATGTCTGTATGTATGTAAATTCTAATTTTAAGATTTAACTTGTTAACCTACTACTTGTTACCTTAACATTTACAATGTTAAATTTAACCCGCCATACCCAAAATGTTCAACGAGTGACAATATAACAGGATTACATTCTGATGTTGATTTAGTTACTTGTTTGAGGGCTTATTTCTATATTTTTTTTTATCTCCCATTCCAAGATATTGCTTTCTTTTCTTTGCATTCGTTTGAACCTGCCTTCTTATATTTTAATTTGACAGAAAAGCCTCTTGCCAACCTAGACTAACTTAATCAAACTTGCATTTTACGATGTTATGAAAAATATACGGTTTCAGCATTAATTTAAATTATGGATAATGAAACTTCATGACAAATTATAATATTGCAAAGAATTTAAGTTTTTTCTTCGGTATCTTTTCTCTATATTACTCAACATTTTTTTGTTACATTTAAAATTCAGATTCTTTTAGAGACAAAAGTTAGATCGTGTCCCAATATTATACTAATCGCTATTTTATCAAAGCACCCTCTTAAAGAGAAAGAACATAAATTTATCCAAAAGCTGGTATTTTTGTCGTTTGCCCTTCTCGGATTATGCCCCAGAGAGCGGTACATTACAGCCGCGCGGCTTGAACTCCGCTGGCCTGTGAGCCGGTAAACAATTCTTTGCTCCAACTTCGCGAGTTACAACCCACTGTCCATAATTCAGGAATAATTAACAATTTAACGTGAACGAGCCAGAAGTTTTAGTTAATTTCCATGGTTAACGTTCTTTAGACATAAATTGTTAGCTTACTTTGTCAGACTCGATTACAAATTATACGCTCCTACAAAACCAGCCTCCAAAATATATCATGAAAAGTTTTTTTTTGTTTTTTTATTGAAAATGTCGACCAATCTAATAAATATGCTAAAAGTAATCTACATCATTTTCAAAGAAATGAACGTTGTTTTTTTTTTTGTTTCAGGTAAAATCAGTGGAATGTCAGACCAGATCGTGCGTGGATTAAGTAGGTCAAACGCTACGCTTAACTCTTCCATGCCGGCCTCCTTATTCTCCTTCAAAAATGTACCCATCGGGAGGTCTCGGTACTCAAAGTTTATAGGGCTGGATTAGTTTACAAAACACGCGCCTGTGCCATATGCATCCGTCTCTTATTAACGCGAGGCAACGCCCATATGGAAGAGTGGCGTAACCTGCTGTACGTGATTAGCCATGTTTTATGAAGGTACGGTAACTGACACGGTTATGGTATTTGAGAAAGGTTACGAATTTATTCAGTTCCTTAAAATTTATGAAATACAATGCTATACAATACATTTTTTTGACATCATAAGTACAAAATTATATAGGTAGACAACAACACTGCCGTCCGATCACTAAAAGGCCGTTAAGTGAAAAAAACACTTTTTGAGATATGAGCAAAAAAGGTGATAACTTAATTTTCTAAATATTTTAAAGACTTATTACGTTTTTTGAAATTGATAATTATTTGTCTTTTTTTGCTCTATCCATCAGTGTTGGAAATATATTAATAGGTTCTATGGTATTTTTTTTATAAAGGTTTTTACGGTTTAGCCTAGCATTCTTCTATTAAAAAATAATATATTTACAACTCTTAAAGACGGCTTGCTGAACTGTAGCCGCTTTTATGCGTTGTAATTTATTGTAACTGGAGGACTGTGGCATTACAGCCCACAGTTATAAATAATACCACTACTAAATAACGGTTAAGTCACTTAACCGTTTTCTTGAATTGTAACTAGGAAAAGTAACTATCATCAAAACTTTGAACAAAGGCGTTAATGACCTTAAACTGTCTTTGTCATGGTGTCCTTAGAAAGCAAAATACAAACACAACTACAAAAAAAACGGTTTTATAAAATCCAATCAATGCTAACCGTCTTTTAGTGTAGCAATACTCCATCGTAAACTGAACGCATTGAGGTAAATAGACGGTTAGGTCTCACTTCTTACTTGTAACAATAACGAGAATTGTGGTCAAACATGTTTATTATTGCTATAGAAGTAAGTGAAATTTATTATTAAAGTAGGATATTTAGTATTTATTAGTAATAGTACACTTCTTCGTTGATAAATCTTTTATTTCTATAATTGTTACAAACAAATCTATAAAATTAGGCTAATATTCGATAAAATAGGTAGCTTTACTAAGTTGACCTCACAGACGCATGCATCTCTGTTGTATATACAGGCATTTCATACCAGAATTGCATTTTATGAGGTGGAATCACATCATCCAGTGCTTCGATGATAGAGTTTTTCCTATGCAGGGGTGTTATTTTTTCAAAAACAACGGACGGTTGGACGTACTAGCGAAATCGCAGCGGCGAGTTAAAGAAGTGTCCCGTCAGAGTGAACAAAACACATTTTAGCGCGTGCATTTTCAATTAAGCCGCCTTATACGTTCGATCCATCGGCAGAAATCATGCTGATAAATTGTAAATTGAAAACCTTTCTCAAACTAAAACAGGCATCAAATTCCTTGACAATAAAATTAAATAATGAAAAATACAAGCTATCTGGATCATCCCGGGTACAAGGCATTAACATAATTGTTTGGTGGCCTTAGCATTAAACAAGTGCAATCGATTTTTAGAAACTGGCTTCAGTATAAAATCTCGAATAGAATTGTCAGTGTTTACCTTAAAATAAGGTTGTCGACCGCAGTGGTCCGAACTTAAAATATTAACTATAGATTTCTGAATAGGGTCAAAATGACTAAATATACTATCAATACACGTTGCACTAGTTGCTGCGACTCTGGTAGGTTCATAAATCAGATTTACTAAATTAAAGGATCTAAAAACGACCGGCAAGCTAATAGACATGGGCAATTTTTCGAGTAAATTAACATTATAATCTCCACACACAAATATACACTTCTTGCTTTTAAAACACAACTAAGAACATTTCCTAAAACGCTCTCAAATACGAGTAGTTTGTAATCCGCTGAAGGGGGTCTTTATACGCAAACAATAATAAAATGCTCCATTTCAATACAGGCAATTTCAATGTGACGTTCAATGGACTTCATAACAATATCCTTACGCTCCTTGCATTTAATGCCATTTTTGACAATTATTAAGAATCCCCCCGCCTGCCAGATTGCCTAGCAAACATGCTAACTATATTGTGATTATTAAAATTAAACATGCACTCATAACCTTTGAGCCACTGCTCAGTAACACATAAAACGTGTATATTAGTACTGTCAATAAATAAACCAATTTCAAGTTCCTTACTAGAAAATCTCTGTATATTGTGATGAATAATATTTATTACATTACAACCAAATTTATTTGTAATGCTCGTCGACTTACGGGCAGGCACGGGGTCGGCGCGGTGGTGGCCGCGGACGACGGCAGCCGCGGCCGTTGTCGAAGCTGTCAGTTTAAATCAACTGGCAGCTCCGACGCAGAGCCGGTGCTAATAAAACTCAGCGCAGGCTCCATCCTACAATTATCGCTCGCTATGCCAGTCATAACGGGGTCTAATACCTATGTGATGTATCTTGGTTACAGATCAGGGTAGTGATTCTCTCAACAACGACGGTCGGACGGACGAACGAGTGAATGTCCAAGCGGTGAGTTTAAGTAGTCCCGTCAGTGCGTACAAAACATATTTTAGCGCGTGCACTTTCAATTTAGCAGCATGACTTTTGCCGATGGATCGAACGTATAAGGCTGCTTAATTGAAAATGCACGCGCTAAAATGTGTTTTGTTCGCTCTGACGGGACTTCTTAAACTTGCCGCTGCGCGCTGCGATTTCGCTCGTCCATCCAACCGTCCGTTGTTTTTGAAAGAATAACACCCAAGCAATAAACATAAACAGTTATAATTAAAACACAGGGCTTTTCCCGGACAGAATCAGGTAGTCAGATTCTAAATGTAGCCACGTCAATCACGGGGGTACTTAAAACCAAACAAAGAACCACTTAGAATGACCATAGTAGTACAACAATAGTAATAGCGTTTAAAAAATATATTTATTTTCTACTTCAAATTTACATTAAATACGTCTTAGTGAAAAAAGTTATGTTAAGACACGTATTTTCTGGCTGTATTTTTTTATAATGAGTCCAAATTCGATGGGTCTACGTTAAGTACAACGGAGCTCATGTTGCCGTCGTCGTCCGGCTCTAGACCAGCGTCGCTATTGCCTAACGCACTCGTTATCTCAATTGGCTTCAAAGCGGAACAATTGTTTTCATATTGTATGCAGAAAAGCCATCGGTTTTTAAAATGAAAACAATTGCGATTGCCCCTCTGTTCCAGGATACCCTATTACTGTATCATCATCAAAATCTCATAAGTATACCAAATTCCAGCTCAATCGAACACTGGGCACTGGTTCAAAACTTGTTTACAAGATTTAAGCTAAGTAAACATACATACCTAACTTCATAAATCATAATTATAATTAGTAATGTGAAGTTAAATAATCTAACAAATAAACTTAATAAGCAAACTAACAACAAATGTAATAAAACTTATTATTTTAATACAAATTACTGGCTAAAACTCTTACCTTGCCTTCGAAGTCGGCGCGCGGTTGACCCTTTGAGTCGCTGAAATTTGCCGTTTTTTAGCATTGTAATGCCACTTAACCGTTTTATAGTGTTGCATCCATTGATTGTTTTTAATGGATTGTCTAAACTTGAAAACGGTGACTGTCTTTAAGCGTTGTAAATGTTTTTTACACCTATGTGTTCTACTACGACGCAACAGTTAAGAACCTTTAACGATGTTTTAGAGAATTAGCATTTAGATAACGGTTTTTTTAAATTGTACCCCCTGACGAAGCTTGCATAAAATAAATTGGTAAATCACAGCTAAAGTAGGATAACTGTTTTAAAGTAAAGTTCGTTGCAGTAACCGTGTTTTAAGATTGCACTGAGAATCATTTGTAGCTGTTATCAACACAGTTATTTGCCTTTAAACGTGCTTTAGTGTCGTGACGTAACTTAGCTGTTTTTAAGTATTGAAAGATCCAAAAAAACCTTTACTTAGCCGGGTACGGTGTTCCCATATCTCTGAATTTATAAATGATAAAAAATATTGGCCTACAGTAGTCGATAGAGAAAAAAAATCTCTTTCGCGCTATATATAAAACTCAAAATTGACAAAATGCTACTTAACGGCCTTTTAGTGATCGGACGGCAGAACAGAAGACTCCAACAGACGAGTAAGGCTGGCTTTATTGACGGCATAAGGCTTAGTTAGAACCATTTCGTGACAACAGACCTTTGTTTTTTTTTAGTATTTTTTCCGTTTAGTATTTTGTTCGTTTTGTCTGTCCATTTTTTATATTGTCCATTAATTAAATGGATTTTTAGTATCTAGTGGTAAGAGGAATCTGCGATCCATTAGAAAATTTACATTAACATGACTACAATCTTAAAACTGCAATCACCACAAATGCATTGCAAACCGCGAGGACTAAGATGGAATTCCTCTTTGCTAGTAATAAGACTGGTCGTCTTATCCCCACACCGAAACACAACAATGCAAACTCTTGGGTCTTGGCAGTAGGTATAAGTATGAAATGGTAGTAGCGATCCAAACAGATCTTGCACAAGCTCTACTAAAACTGTTTTTACTATCTATCTTTGTTTAATATAACTAGCGGTCTAGGTAGTGATAATAAAACAAAAAAACACGCTTAGAAGAACAAAAAACAATGGTGTTACTTGGGGTCCAACTTTAATAATACTCCTGGTAACATACAGGGATGATGGCACTCCAATAAAAAAAAATACGTAACGCATTGCTCGTCACCAAAGAATTATTCCTTATCCATCTTGCGGCGTGGTGGTAGCTCAGGCCACGGAGTAGCTTCCGACACAACATGTTTAGTGCATTTGTTCTTTATTTTATATTTGAAGATGGATACATCGTACTCTTAAAATGAGTTGTTTTTTATTCCATTTCTGGGAAAATATTTAAAATTGAGTGCTATTATACTTACTTACTTACTGCTGCGGCTCAGGGACCCAAAGTGAGCCTCCGACACGAGATTGCGCCACTTGTCCCGGTCCTGCTATTATAAATAATAAAAATTAAATGAAAATAATAATAATTATAGTGGCTTAGTAAAAGTATATCAACTTTTTTTATAAGCCTCTTTCTTCACTTTGAAAGTTTAAAGTGGGACCGACCACGTTATGTCAAAATAATAGAACGAACTGTCGACAGTTGAAAGCGGCAGAAATAGCATGATAGAAAAGTGATCGTATTATGAAGTTTACAATACAATCAAAGTGCTTCTCAAATCACAAGCGTAACATGCCGAGAACCTCTGTTATTGCGGTTAAGGGCCGAAATTCGATATAAGGAGGTTATTGCTGTGTTTTGGCGACAGCCGAGATTGGAACCCGAGCCGAGCACAATTAGGGAACAAAGCGCAATGCGATAGTGTTGTACTCGCGACGAGGCCGCCAGTCGAGGAATAGACATTGAGTTAGGGTTCGAACTGTATCTAAAACCGATAAAATTATAATATAAAAAAGTAAAGATAAATAAGGTAACAAATATGTACTTTGAAGAGTGGAAAGGTAGATAAAGATCTTTTAAAAGGAAAAGAAGATTTATGTCGATGGGTTTCAACTAAATTAAATCATCTAAACAGTAAGTTATTTTTTCCTAAGTCATAGATTCGAGTAAATAATCACGTAGGATACGTAGGTGTAGCGCTGTATTACCTCACAAATATTTCACTGTGAGTATACTTTATGCCGCAGAACCAATGACCGCTAGAGCAAAAAGGTGTTGGAATAGAGATCGAAGACCGGGATAAGACAGCCGGTGAAATGACTAGCATAGAGGCATTCCATCTTAGTCCTCAGGGTTGGCAACGCATTTGCAGTCTTAGGATTGCTCTGCAGTCTTGTGAATGCGAATGTCTATGGGTCACAGTTTAAGGCAAGATGGGTGGATGACGTAATTGGGGATAAAATCGATAAAGATAACCCAATATCAGAAAGAGTGGCAGTCTAACAATCAGGCCTACACTAAACAGTGGGAGACCATAGCCTGAAAAAGAACAATAAGAAGATACGGTATATACGAGTAATGTACCTACCAGTAAAACCCGCCCGACTCTCCGGTAAACATTTGTCCGGGCCGCGCGCTGCGGTCCTCCCCGCGTTCGAACAGCACCTCATTCTAAAGCCATCGCTCCTCGACCAGCACTCTTCTTCAACATTACTTTAAACCAATGCAAACTAGTATAAAATTAAATAATAGTCCTAAAACTTCATGAAGCGGTACAATCTGCATGATTTCCAGACCCTCAAATAGTAACTGCCACGGTTTATCATTTAAGTCCTCGAGTTAGGCAACACAACACCAAAAAAAGTAACTGCTTGCTTATACATTTTTATCCGAAAGGATAGCTTTTTCTAAGGATTTAATTTGAAGTAGTTCATTATTAAAAGTGTTATCGTTATTTCAAATATTTTTTCAAATAAAATTAACCTCGCCTACTTACTGTGCAAAAATGGCTGTAATGGGTATACTTCGTTTAAGATTTAGAAAGACGTTTAATTTACTATCTGTGATCTGTTTTAGCAGTCATAACATAATCACAGATTAAAGATAATAATGTCTAAATAATAGACGAACGTCATTGAAGTATAATGTTAACTAACAATCGCAATACAATAAATTTATTGTTAAAGAGTATTTAAAGCATTCGCCCATTACTTATAATTACCTAAACCTTTACTAATTTAGCCCTTGTTTCTAGAGTAGATTCACTGAACACAATCACATTAAAGTTATTTGATAGGAAATTCCAAAACTCTAATTATGAGTATAAATGTTGATGCCGTCGTTTTGAACCTCTTGGAAAATACATTGTTAAAAATAGGTGTATCCCAATTGTAAACATGAGATTTCAATTACCAATGTTAGCCAAGGTGTTTTTACCCGGTAAAGCGAGATTAAAATTGAAATTTCGCTGGCCCATTTCCACCATAATTTGCCATCCCGAGTAATCGCGAGCTTGCGAGAATTTTCTTTCCATTGCAGTGATAAATTGATAATAAACACTCTTCATGTAATACAGTTGAAAATTACCACAGCAGAATGTCAATTTACATCTCGCACATCCTTGACCAGTTGCCATACAAATTTCGATTCACTATAATCCAATCCTCACTTCGCAAAGCCGGTAGATAAGCATCTTCAGAGCTTGCGCATCTGCGGTACCTTGTATTGTGAGTGTTCATGAGTAACTGTAATACACTCGCGGTCAAATAATTCGGGTCAGAGTGCGTTTTTCATACAAACGAGGCTATTTTGAAGCCTTGTTTCCTCGCCAGGGGATGCTTGTAGTGAATTCTGATGATGGATACCCCGAGCATCGATACAGGACTTCCAGAGTGTCCAGGACACCCAACTGATTGAATCTGCGGCTAACGCCGGAATTGTGCATCTTCAGAAAAACATCTAAAATGACAATAAAATGTAAGGAAATCCAAATGCTGACCCAAACTCTCTCGCTGTGGTGTCAACTGATTGTGCTATCATTGCAGTTAGGTATCTTAAGAATTTTTGACCTCCTCTATTGAACCTTGGAGTATCCACCATTAAACCTCACTCAAAACAACCCCTGGCTAGGGACCAAGGCTTCGAAATAGCCTCGTTTGTATGTAAAACGCACTCTGACCCGAATTATTTGACCGCGAGTGTATAAAAAGGAAAATAAATCCAAGCTCGTGAGAAAGTTTACCGTGGAATCTAGGACTCAAAAAGGCTATTGAAAGGAAGGTAATGATAATTCCGCCCGGGCCCGTCACGTAGCCGCACGTGTCTCGTACGGCGCGGACGTGGCGCGGCGCGGCGCGGCGCGGCGGAATTAATATAACGAGCGGTAATTCGACCGGCCGCGCCCGCCGCGGTGACGTGCCGCCTTTTGTGAAGCTCTAATCATTTTGCGGCAGCTTATCTTAGTTATGTACAAGGAAGAGTTTATTGAAACTGGGGATCTGTTCCACTCGGTAAGATCCAATGGTTTTGACTAATTTTCGTACTGTTTACTGTCAAGCAACGGTAACTTTACGGTACTTCTTGTGTATGTAGGTACTTGATAGTGATGGCGGTTGAGTTAATACAATACGATAACATGTAAAAAGCAATATGCAATCACGCCGCCTGAACGCTAGCTAAGCTAGAGGCATTATGGACTTTATGACGCATTGAAATGAAGTTACTATTTGTGGCGTAATGGTTACAAGTGGTTAATTGGTATGTTTATAGCGTAATGAAAATTAAGGAAGTACTCAATACTTTTGCTTAAATTAACAAGAAGGTATTAAGTATATTAAAGACCTTCATGTTAATTTTAGAGAAAGTTTCCTAATATTATCAAGTAGCAAATATTTGATGAGCCTCAAGATTCAGTGTGGGAGTTTGAAAGTTAGAGAGTACAAGTTTGTATCAATTCGGGGAAAAAGTCTAATTGGCAAAAATATTGTACTGAAAACATTTTACTCCACGAGAACTTGTTATATTCTAGTCCAGACATAGACAATTTAGTAAAACCTCAAAAGTTTTCTATTCAAGATAACCACTTTCCGTCTCGTCTCGTCTGCTCGCCGTAAAAGCGAAAACACTAAACGTAATAGCGCCAAACGCGTCTGTAGGAGAGGCGTCAGCGATGCACCTGAGCGCTGCAGTTTCCTTTATCACGCGCTGAACTTAACGTGATATTAATCACGTCAGTTAATTGCCCCTCCCCCCCACTCGCGGCAATTCCCGCGGAACTGAAATTAGATCACGTGGAAACGGCGGAAGATTCGCGGGGAGGTGCACGATCTCAGTCAATGCACCCGATGCAGTAGACGGCTACTTACATGTGTCGATGGATGACGAGCGAATGTTCCGCCGCGTCGTCTATAGGCGCTGATTGGCGGCGAGGGAGTAATTATGACGAAGGCCAGCTTCTGGGTAGTTCCTGATAGGGGTTCATATTCACGAACATAATAATTCGTTTGAGAATTTCTGATCGCTACAGAAACGTTTGTTGGGTAAATATCATAAGAGTTTTCCTTAGATGAGGCTGCACGTTTGTCAGTAAGTAGGTTATCGAGAAAGTTTTTGTTATTCATAGATAGATAAATTCACTGGAGTAGTAAATGGAGTAGTATTTTCCTCTTTTATGTTTTGTGTGTCAATAAATATTCGATAAACATTTCCATTAAAGTAAGTATTGTTGATCTTTTCCTCCACGTCAAGATAAGTTTGCCTTTGTACTACTTTTATTTCTGTAATTTTATATCTGTGTTATGTAATTGTTTAGTAGAAGTTTACATACATACATACTTACATACATACCGTCACGCCTTCATCCCAAAGTGGGGTAGGCAGTGCTACAGAATTACCAACAACTTTAACTGGCAGTTGTTAATTCTGTAACCACATTTTGCACAAACAGGCTAAGATGTATATCATGTGTATATTAGTGACAGGTTGCAAGCCCATCGCCTAACAATACCACAAGCCTTTAATCCCTTAGTCGTCTCTTACGACTTCCACAGGAAGGTATGGAGTGGTACTATTCTATTCTGCCGGCAACCACACGGCCACATACATACTTACGTACATATTTACTCAAAACGTCATAAATAATACCTCCAGTAATATTTCACAACCCTGACATGAACAACAACGTTATGCTGATTATGAGAGATGTCTCCGCCGCACGACATTAATGCAGAACTTTCCAGACTTGCGCTCAGACGACACTCATCGTCAACTTTTAAAGGCAAAAGATGAACGAAATAATTTTATTTTCTCAAACATGCTATGTAATGTCGGCGTTATGTTAGTGATGTTAGGCTTCAAAGTGCCACGTTCCCGACGGAACAACTCGAGAGAACTGTAAAGGAATTTCATACAAAATTGAAGGCCTAGGCCGGGAAGTAATTTTTTTTAAATTTTAATATGGCCATGACAGCTGGTTTTATGAACAGGCTGAATATCTAAATATTTTTTTTTTAATTTTTGAGAAAATGTTATAACGTAAAATACTAGGAGTGCATAAACGTTTGGGAGACATCCGCGCTGTGTCGTGTGCGCCCGCCGCCCGCCGGCTGCCCGCACCGCCTGAGATCTAAGTTGCGCTATGCCTGATATACCTCCTAATTACCGCTGCGCTCCTGGTACTTTATTTTAACACCCAATTACTTTTCTTCCCTAGGGTGGACATTTATCAATTTACTTTTTTGAGTGATGTATTTTTTATTTCGCTTCGCTCAGCCGTCTATATCACTCGGCCGGCAACCCCCTACTTCCCGGCCTCTGTAGTAATGTACTATTCTTATTTGAAGTCATGGTATAGCGCCATTACTGCCCTGCCCTTTGCTGTTCAGATATTGTCATTATTATCTTTATTACATAATCTGGAGCTAAATAAATATCAGCACGTAATGTTACACAAATTGACCATGTCGCAAACAAAAACCACTATATAAAAAAACAATACATGCAGTTGAACATAGTACCTTCTCCTTTATTGAAGTCGGTTAATAAACCATACTTAAAGGCCGTATTAATAAACTCATCTTCACTGAGATGACTGTTACAATTGACGTCAAAATAAACGTCAACCCATAGAACACTGTCACTTTTGACGCATCTCGAGACGAGCATTACAGTTGAGATTAGTTTATAAATACGTTTTACTTTTACCGAGGATCGAACCTGCAACCGCTTCTCTGTAGACCGGGCCTCCACCGAACGCCCCGTCAACTCAATCAGGCTACAAATACAAGACACCCCGACGGCCAACGATTGGCTCAAGTCTCCCATTCCAGGTCGACTCCGTTTTCAATTTCCCGCGGTTGTTTTCGATCATGACGTAATGAGTCCGCCCCCCCTCGTCTCCCCCACTCTCCTCGCCGGTAGTAATGACTCCCTTTGATCTACCAAATCTAGTTGCTTCCCTGTTAGTGATTTAATGACAATGCTTGAGATCTTACACAGGAAAAATTGTGATAGGAAGTGATAATACGGAGGTGACCTGGATTATTTTACGAGTGCTTTTATTTCGTTTTCATGTACGAGAGGGGATGTGAGTCATGATAATATAGGATTAGAGTTAATTTTCATTTGGTAAAAAATCTCTGTTTTAAAATAGTTGATTTTTAACCCTGGACAAAAAATGCGGAATGTTATTTAACGTGTGTTTCTGTTATGTATGTTACTGTGTATGTGTCTATTTGTCTGTCGGTGGCATCGAAGCTCCAAATGTATGAACCGATTTGGACACTGTTTTTATCTAACTTGTACAATATGTATGGTTTTTAGCTAGATTATATGAATTTCAGTTGGGTCATTTACCAAGGGATATCAGCAGGGCTCTGAAAGAAATGATCGCCATTATAATATCTTGGTCAAAGAGCCCACGACACTAAACCTAGTTCGTCTAATCGAACAAGGTTTAGTGTCTTGGGCTCCTATACAATCTGGGGTTTTTAACTATTTTATAGTTATTTTCTCTCGTATAAGACAGTCAGGGTCATTGTTTCCGATCGATCGATATGTGTATTGTTATTATACTGTTATGTTTAGCTTTGCTTCGCCAAGAAACAGGAATGAAGCAAGACAAAACAAAGCAATATGAAAACGACCGGAAACAATAGGGGTCGACACAATGGCGGATGTAGGCGCAGTTTTTTGCTTTTCCGAATTTCACCTTTAGTCTGATCTCACTTTGATCTTGGTGATAAAAAGATCTTACGGCGAAATGTAAACTGATTAACTTAATTATTAATTTCCTTTTTCGGTAAAGTCAGCTTAATTTATATCATCACAATCTAATATTTGTGTGACTGTTCAAATATATTTATTTTCCAAAGTAAGTCAACTGCATGTTATGTCAAAGTACCTACAAGAAATTACATTGAAATCGTCAAAAAATATACAAAAAAAAAGGTCGAAAATAAGAAGTCATTCAATGACTACAATAATGATGATGATGATGATAATAATAATAAATAACTATATAATTCTCACCGTTAAATGATCGTCTTAAAACCTTGGTCTAACACACTCATACACACTCGAAAAAACAAAAGATTGCAAGATGTCATTGTATTGTAGTATCGTCAGTGACAACTTGCTTTGATTCGAACTTTGATCGGTGAATAAATAAGATTCTTTTGCGTTACAATTTCGTAATTTTTTTTACATAATTTTATGAAAAATATGTCGTCTAGTTTAAAAATCATAAAAAAATTTAAAAATCAAGTTACAGACAACTGGAACCTACTCGTATTAGTTATACCTAAAAAACTGGTCAAGTGCGAGTCGGACTCTCGCACCGAGGGTTCCGTACCGCCGCGCGTTTTTATCATGACAACTTTGATGCTTATACATTTTACCCTTTTTAGCATACAACGAAAATACGCTGAAAAAAACGTAGTTTGTATTGGGTCTCCTTTATTATTTCACATTTTTATTGATATTAAATCCGGGGTAATAACAAATATTCTGAAAAACACCGCTACCTATTACGGTTCAAAATATACAGCTCTTTAAAGTTAGGACGGACAGACGGACGGACGGACAGCGTAGACTTAGTAATAGGGTCCCGTTAGCCTTTCTGGTACCGGTTACGGAACCCTCAAAATGAAATACATCAAAACCAACGTCCCCTTTTGATTCCACGAATAATGAAATTAATGTATGGGTATCTGTAATCCCATAATTTCGTCAAAGCTCGCTGAGCCTGCCGCGAGCAGCGCCCGTTTAGCGCACAATGAGCCGGCGCGGCGTTCGCGAAGAGCCCGCGTTATTGTGTTTGCTCACTGATTACGGCGCTCGTGTCGCGACACGGGGAGACGCGGCGTGGCGTGGCGCGGCGTGGCGTGGCGCGGCGTGGCGTGGCGCGGCGTCGCGTAGCGTGGCGTAGCGTGGCGTGGCGTGGCGTGGCGCAGTGGTGAGAACTACCGTAAAAAAACCGTATCGTCTTTGATGTGTTATGTGGATCCGTAGCATAATATCGAAAATCAAATTTTATAATATAGTATAATATAATATTATTATAGTAGACGAAAATCCTAAAGATTCATGTCCTAATGCACTTTTAATCGAATGATCTCATTTCCGTAAATCAATATTCCTTTGTACAAAATGTCTTATGACAAAACTTGAAACTCAATATTTCTAGTGCTCGAAATCGCTACGTACATAAAGCTTAGAGACGATTCTTCAAGTAAATAAGAGCTAACAATAAGATAACAGGTCAAAGACGATATAGTTTTTAGCTCCGGCAATCTCGGCCTTGGAGGCATGACTGAGAGGTGAATTTGAAGGCGAGTCAAACGAAGAAGTAATTAACAGTTAATGATGTAAGTGTTTACACTCGAGTCACGTGAAAGGCAATCAAGATACTTATAGCATAGCTATGAGTAGCGGTCCCGGGTTCGATTCTCGGCCAGGGCAAATATTTGAGTGATGAGCGCGAATTTTATTTCTGAGGTTTGAGTGTTTTATTTAGGTATATTTAAGTATATATTTCTCTATATAAGTATTTATATCGTTGTCTAGTACCCATAATACAAGCCTTGATCTTAGTTTGGGATAAGGTCAATTGGTGTGTCATTGTCCCCTGATATTTATTTATGAGTATTTCTCCATTTAAGTATGTATTTCTCTATTTAACCACTTGACCGTCCGGCCCGCGAGACCATTATACTCTCAACCGTCCGGGTTATTTTACCGACGCACGCCCCGCGCTGCGCAACCACAACTTTCTACAAAAACGTCTGTATCTTCTAAACTACACAAGGTAAAATAAAGAAAAAAATACTAAGGCATAAATGAACGTTCATTTGTTCAAATACTTTTATAGTTTTACTAAAAATATCCATGATTATCGACTATAATCAAGGTTAAACTTAGGAAATTGGTAAAAATTGCTGAAAGTTTTTATTTGACGACTAATTACAGGAAATATTGCGCGATGACCCTCTTTTTTTATTACATATTATAAAAAAAGACTATTTTAACTTTTAAATGACACCACAATCAACATATATAGTTCTCAATAAGATATCAAAATAAATTAAACAAATTCCCTACTCCTTCCAACAAGTGCAACAAGATGGCCGTCTGCATAAGGCTGCCTACAACTGATATACACTTAAACGTCCGTGGAGACTATGGTATCCAGTGTCGAAAGTAGATAAATTTTGTATATCAATAATAATGACAACAGTCTTTGCTTGATACCCACTATGCTACTTTTAAATCAAAAGTTTCTTAAGTTTAATAGTTCTGGTGAGCAGTAGGTACCTCTGCATCATCAGGATTCAAGGATCGAAGGTTGAAACTATCAAAATCAAAATTTCATAATGATCAAAGAAGTACAAGTGGTTGAAAAAACTGTTGTAATATTTGAAACACATAGGTATCTGAACAAACAAATGTACAAAATTACAAAGTCAAGCTAAATAAAACCATTTTTTAAATTAGTATCTATATCCGTAGGTAACTGAAAGAATACATGCAAACAAAAACACATTTCCAAACACCGAATAATCAAGACACACGAGAAATCGTTTGTACAAACCCTTATTTCTGATATATTTTAAAACGTCCGCGGATAGTCAACCGTCCACGGCATAAAACCTGAGAAACACCGTAAATGTTTTGATGAATCCTAAAGTAGTTTGATATATTTCTTATGTTTAAGTATATTAATCTGTTCTCTATAAACCAATCTTCAGTATTTATTGTATATTTCTGTAAACAGAGCTCCAAATTACTAATAATTAGGCTATAAACGTTCACTGCCCCAGCTCGAAAACAACCTTGATATTTCAAATTGATATTACAGTCATCACACTATCACAAACAGAAGATGATACACATTATCGTAGAAAGTACACATTCCTGATTATTTTGATGTATAATAAGACCCAAAAATATGTAAATGAACGTGAAATACTTACGACATAACTACGAGTTCTCCACAAATACTCACAATCACGCGCAGTTTCTTAGAGCACTGGCAAATAAAAATGTTGTCCTTGTAAGCAAATGGCGTACACTGCCATCTATATTTTTTAGAGCTAACTATTTGGTTAGGCTACGTTGTTGCATCAATAGAATTAGTAAATAATGCCGAAATATTCCATTAGATGGCTCTAAAATCAACCGCTCCTCCTTCCACCCCTCGGGATAGTAAGGTATCCGCGGACGGTTGAGAGCATATTGGTTTCGGATACTATGCTATCGTCGGACGGTCAAGTGGTTGTTTGTTTTTCTCTATTTAAGTAAGTATTTCTCTATTTAAGTATGTATTTCTCTATTTAAGTATGTATTTCTCTATTTAAGTATGTATTTCTCTATTTAAGTATGTATTTCTCTATTTAAGTATGTATGTCTCTATTTAAATAATTATTTCTCTATTTAAGTATGTATTTCTCTATTTAAGTAAGTATTTCTCTATTTAAGTATGTATTTCTGTATTTAAGCATGTATTTCTCTATTTAAGTAAGTATTTCTCTATTTAAGTATGTATTTCTGTATTTAAGCATGTATTTCTCTATTTAAGTAAGTATTTCTCTATTTAAGTATGTATTTCTCTATTTAAGTAAGTATTTCTCTATTTAAGTATGTATTTCTGTATTTAAGCATGTATTTCTCTATTTAAGTATGTATTTCTCTATTTAAGTATGTATTTCTCTATTTAAGTAAGTATTTCTCTATTTAAGTAAGTATTTCTCTATTTAAGTATGTATGTCTCTATTTAAGTAAGTATTTCTGTATTAAAACATAATAAAAACACATGACATGTACCATTTGTAAACCTGGCAAGAATTTAAAGTATTTTTAGTCCCTCGATAATGCTGGTAACATTCGTTTGAATCATTTAAATGCTTCTTTGCGGGACGCTCGCTGCGGTAGGTACGCTACAACGGCTCCGATGCTCAAGCCATATAAAAATACAACTTAAAACCTGAACGAAACTCACGGGAAATGTTCCAGTAAGTACAGAACTACATTTCACATCGCGAACACTCCTCCAACAATACAGTTTTACCTAATAAGTTTCCTACTCCGCGCACTCGAGCGGGATGCGGCAACTGCATCTTACTTTCATCCCTGCTTACTGCAGTTACGTAAGGGTAGAGGGGGGAGGGGGGGGTCGTAAAGATACGGGGAGTGTAGCGGGTCCGGGATGTGTGTCCATTTACGCTTTCTGTTTGTATCCAGACGAGTTTAATGGCGATGTGCCGGGCACTCGCACCGATGTGAAACGTCGAAATGCTTGTAACGCTTCCAGTGCTACGAGTAAAGCACCAGATTAGTGCTCCAAATGGACACGATGTAAAATTGTTGGCACTGAACTTTAAAGCTGTAATTTTGGAATAATGTTCTGTCTGATAGCAACGTGAACCGCCCGACTCTTGGTTGATTACATTTTCTATTTCACGTGGCAAATGTAGTACTATATTTTATTTAATAGTTCAGTCCCGCGACTCTGTCTGCTTAAATAGAAGTCATCGAACGCTATTTTCTCAAGAACCGTCAAAAGTTGGCATAAAAAGTACTTTCCTTCCGCGGGGTTTTAACTATCTCCATACTAAATTTAATTCAAATATTTAGGTTCATAAACAAACAGATTTCGTTCCACTTTAGGAATATTGAATATTGCGTACTTGAAGCTGGAAAATTAGACAAACACACGTGTTCTTCGAATAAATACGATGTCATCCACGATGTAAAAATAAGATGTTATTTACTACATTTAAGGCTCTATTCAACTCGGTAAAACAATATTACTTTTGACGTGTTATGCCATAAAGAGTGACAAAATTTGTACTTATAATGGACGTATTTTTAATTTCAGTGTGTTAAACTATGAAATTACTGCGGAAGTTTGTAAGTAATTATCAACCATAATTTTTATTTTTATAGTTTCGCAGTATCATGTGATTCCGAATTCAATAAATAAATATACCATTTCAAATTAATTTAAAAATCTGCAGATAGCCATTGTCGTTGCTTTTAATTTAGTTAATAGCGAAACAATAATTAACAGAGTAGCGAGTCCGTGCAAACACAGGTGTGGCCCGTCTCTTTGATCCCGCGCGGAGCCTTGGATACGAACCTCTCCTCAGAGCCACGTGTGACTCTAAGGCTGCGTTTACACTAGAGCCGTGCGACTCTGCTCAGTGGTGTGGCGAGAAAAAAGCCACCAACTTTGTCTAATCCCACTTTCCATTAATGGATTTTTCCACGTAAAGCTCTGGTGGAGACGCAGCCTAACAGATGAAGCATTTAAAAAAGGTAAAATAAGTTTATTCAATGAGGACCTAGGCTGCTGCACGGGCATTACATTTTCGCATGGCTGACTCCAAAATTGGTTCCATTGTTAAACATTTCATTAATTCGTTCAAAGAAAATTATTGTTGTTCCGTTAAAAGTCATCGCAAATTAACTCTTTGATATTTCAGATCAAAACGAACATCGGCGGCTGGATATCGAGCTGATATCGCTTTGTCCTGGTCCAATTACATATTTATTGTGCGCCCGTCAGCTGTCCCGCGCACGTCGCGCGCGGCCGCGTCCATTGTGGCCGCGGGCGCGCGCGCTGCATTATCCGCAGTTGTTGACTCTTGGGCCTGCCCTTCCAGATTCAATGCTTGTAAACGTTTGTATGAAATTCCTGTTGACGTTGGATAGAGATTTTGAGTTTGACGTATCGATCATTGAATACAAAACGGACACATTCCAAAATAATTTGCTCTTCCATTTAAAATCGTATTCCAACAGCTTCTAATTTTAAAATACAACACTGACTCATTTTGGATTGTGTCGGTTTTGTATTCATTGTACGGTATGAGAAGTTCACTCGATATCTCGTTATAAAGCTGATTTACGGGAGACTACCCATTAGCTATAGATACTCATTAGCTGTTTTCCATGACTCTTTCACGTAACCACTTGACCGTCCGGCCCGCGAGACCATTATACTCTCAACCGTCCGGGTTATTTTACCGACGCACGCCGCGCGCTGCGCAACCACAACTTTCTACAAAAACGTCTGTATCTTCTAAACTACACAAGCTAAAATAAAGAAAAAAATACTAAGGCATAAATGAACGTTCACTTGTTCAAATACTTTTATAGTTATACTAAAAATATCCATGATTATCGACTATAATCAAGGTTAAACTTAGGAAATTGGTAAAAATTGCTGAAAGTTTTTATTTGACGACTAATTACAGGAAATATTGCGCGATGACCCTCTTTTTTTATTACATATTATAAAAAAAGACTATTTCAACTTTTAAATGACACCACAATCAACATATATAGTTCTCAATAAGATATCAAAATAAATTAAACAAATTCCCTACTCCTTCCAACAAGTGCAACAAGATTTTCGTCTGCATAAGGCTGCCTACAACTGATATACACTTAAACGTCCGTGGAGACTATGGTATCCAGTGTCGAAAGCAGATAAATTTTGTATATTTTTTTTATTAGAATAAATTATTTTTACTGTATATAGCACATATACCTACATTAGATAACACACAATTTTTTTGTTTGTTTTACTTATTAAAGAAATCATATTACGGGGTTTTCACTCAGGTAGGTCTTGCAGGCAGTACTCCTGCAAGATCCTGTTTCAAGAGTTGGAAGCCGGGTTATAATGACAACAGTCTTTGCTTGATACCCACTATGCTACTTTTAAATTAAAAGTTTCTTAAGTTTAATAGTTCTGGTGAGCAGTACCTCTGCATCATCAGGATTCAAGGATCTAAGGTTGAAACTATCAAAATCAAAATTTCATAATGATCAAAGAAGTAGAAGTGGTTGAAAAAACTGTTGTAATATTTGAAACACATAGGTATCTGAACAAACAAATGTACATAATTACAAAGTCAAGCTAAATAAAACCATTTTTTTAATTAGTACCTATCTATATCCGTAACTGAAAGAATACATGCAAACAAAAACACATTTCCAAACACCAAATAATCAAGACACACGAGAAATCGTTTGTACAAACCCTTATTTCTGATATATTTTAAAACGTCCGCGGATAGTCAACCGTCCACGGCATAAAACCTGAGAAACACCGTAAATGTTTTGATGAATCCTAAAGTAGTTTGATATATTTCTTATGTTTAAGTATATTAATCTGTTCTCTATAAACCAATCTTCAGTATTTATTGTATATTTCTGTAAACAGAGCTCCAAATTACTAATAATTAGGCTATAAACGTTCACTGCCCCAACTCGAAAACAACCTTGATATTTCAAATTGATATTACAGTCATCACACTATCACAAACAGAAGATGATACACATTATCGTAGAAAGTACACATTCTTGATTATTTTGATGTATAATAACACCCAAAAATATGTAAATGAACGTGAAATACTTACGACATAACTACGAGTTCTCCACAAACACTCACAATCACGCGCAGTTTCTTAAAGCACTGGCAAATAAAAATGTTGTCCTTGTAAGCAACTGGCGTACACTGCCATCTATATTTTTTAGAGCTAACTATTTCATTAGGCTACGTTGTTGCATCAATAGAATTAGTAAATAATGCCGAAATATTCCATTAGATGGCTCTAAAATCAACCGCTCCTCCTTCCACCCCTTGGGATAGTAAGGTATCCGCGGACGGTTGAGAGCATATTGGTTTCGGATACTATGCTATCGTCGGACGGTCAAGTGGGTAAGAGACGTTTGTCGTCAAAAACTGACTCATTTTCGGGTAAAAAAATTACTCTATGTATATGTCCTTTTCCGGGATTTAAACTACCTCCATAAAAAAACCATTTAATAAATTTAGCTGCGACTAAAATGAAAAAATACTGTGAAGGAATATCCGCAAATTGACCGGAGTTGTCTTGCAAAAGACAAGGACAAATATTCAGAATTGATGGCCAACCTCCAGTAATTGGAGAGGTCAGAAGAAAAAATCTATATAACCTACCTCTTTTTTACTGCACTTAATTTATGTTGAAGACGAGAGATGAAGCGATTATCAAAACACCCGATCGCACAATATTTCATCTGTATCAAAATAGTTGCAAACTCCTTAATATATTTAGACGTGTCGTCACCTGGGCAGGGCCGGGCCGCGACCGTACTCAGCCGACAGCGCGGGAACCAGTTATAGGCGACCCGCGACTTTACTCAAGGTCGGCTCACATCTTCCTAACTTTGAGTGAGGCTTATTTGACATTTTCTAGTATTAATATCATATCACCGATTCGTTTTTTCATGATTTTTGACAGTTGGGAATCGAACGATTAGACAATTTCGGATTTATTTGACTTAAGTAGTATAAACATGTCGATCAAGGCACTCGTGCTGTCTTAGTTCAATAATTTAGAATTTAATTTTCCCACCACCTCCTACATAACCGGTCGTGACAAGAACATTACAAGACGTGACTTAAATCACTTTCTCCAAAACCTGGGATAACCCACCACATTCAGTCATCATTCCAAATTTAATTAGTAGAAAATAGGCGAAGATAACGTAACTATAAATTTTATTTAGAAAGTAGGACGACGCAAATTAAGTCGGTAATAAGTGACTTAACTGTGTCAAATTCCTTAACTATATACTATAGAAACCGCAAATTAAATCCTCAAAGGCGTACATCTATTCAAAGACCGAGTTAATTAATTTCATTTGAATATTTACTCGGTAAGTCTTGCCTGTTTGTTGTTTGTCTGTTCCGAACGCGCAGGTGAGTGCGCGCTAATGAAGTTCTGCGCCGACTTGCCCGCGCGCAATATGTATTCAAGCACGCGGTGGCTTATTCTAACTTGCCCAATTAAACTGGTGTTTATTCAACACCCGACGTCTTCACTCTTTAACCCGATGGTCTTGGGAGCTGGGATCATTTCTGAAGCCGTGCTATCCCAACCAACCACCATGGTAGAGCTGTGTTGAATGACAGAAGGACCAACGACACGGCCGAGCGATCTGTGTCCAGCACAGTGCTTCGCCAGTCATCACGATGAGGATGGTGACGAGGACCTTACTAAACTTAGTCACAAATAATAGTCATCTATAATAGTGTCTTAATTGATATTGTTATTATTATTTGACGACGCGCTGGCCTAGTTGGTAGTGACCCTGCCTACGAAGCTAGCGGTCCTGGGTTCAAATCCCTGTAAGGGCAGATATTTGGGTGATGAGCGAGAATTTTTGTTGAGTCATGGATGTTTTCTATATATTTAAGTATATATTTCTCTATATAAGTATTTATATCGTTGTCTAGTACCCATAATACAAGCCTTGAGCTTAGTTTGGGACTAGGTCAATTGGTGTGACATTTTCCCCTGATATTATTATTATTATTATTATTTATTTAAATGATGATTGCCTCTGCTTGAGAACGAATAACGCCGTGTACCCGGCGCGCATGATCCGTCAGACGGCGTTACCCGCGAATGTGTCGCGTATCCCGCGACACATTCGCGGGATACGCGACTCATTCTCTCTGTTGCTCTAATTTGTATAATGTGTGCCTCCGCGGCAGCGTCGACGTCAGGCGATTGGAAGGGAAGGGAAGCTACGTTAGCATTTATTTCGAATACACGAAAATATTATTGTTTAAAAATGTTTAAGAGTAGGAGCAAAGTACATTTCGTATGGAATGGAACTTGATTGTAAATTGCTGTTAATGTATTATAAAACTAGGAAATAAGCTAGTAGGACACAATAATACTAATTTCCGTACAATTGTCATGGCTTGAAAAATCGATTATTTTTCGCTACTGCTACGTTTACATCATAACTACTATTATGTACTTGTACACAACATAATCGGTTCATACAGTTACTCGTGACTCTAATGGAAACATACCAACGTCTCTATTCTAGGTGGTAACAACCATAATCGTATTTGACCTGTTAGGCTGCGTTTCCACCAGAGCTGTGCGCGGCAGCTAAGCGGCGTTGCGAGGAAAAATCCACCAATAGTATTATTTTGTTTTGTTTTGTTTTACTAGCCTCAGTATCCTATTGGTGGATTTTTCCTCGCAACGCAGCTTAGCTGCATCACACAGCTCTGGTGGAAACGCAGCCTTATGGTATTGTTTTCATCTTGGCCACCATTACTGTCATGTAAATAAGAGCTATCAAAACGTCAATCAGCCCAAAGACGAATATGGTTAACACCGCCTAGAATCTCGGCTCGGGTTCGGGATGCTGTTGATGGATGGTTAAAAATTACCACGACGACGTGTGGTTGCCGGGTTAGAATAGTGCCACTCCATATCTTTCCGTGGATGTCGTAAGAGACGGCTAAGGGAATAAAGGCGTATAGTATTGTTAGGCGATGGGATTGCAACCTGTCACTAATACACTGGTATACATCTTAGCCTAAAAGTGCAAAATGTGGTTACAGAATTATTAACAAGTTTTTAGAGTTGTTGGTAATTCTATAGCTCTGCCTACCCCACTCTGGGAATAAAGGCGTGAGATTATGTATGTATGTATGTATAGTCACCACCCGCGAATGTTACGCCACTTTTGCCACTCTTCTTAATTTAACCGTGTAATGCATTTTGGGTTGACAGCCGACTTGACATATTACCCGAGTGTAGTACACGGCTAAATTAAGAAGAGTGGCAAGTGGCGTAACATTCGCGGGTGGTGACTGTACCACGAGTTCCCGATATTTTGACAAAGTTGCAACCGACACGATTTCAGGATAGCTGGAGTAGGTTGACAGTTAAATTTCCGCTTTCAGGAACTTACAGATTATTTTAAACCACGGTAAGATTCCGTTTTGTTTTCATTAGTGAACGGTTAATGTTTAGAATTTGCATAATCCCAAATTAGACGACGACGCTGCATGCTAATGCGATAGGTTCTCGCTCACGGCAAATGTTATTCGGTTCCAAAATGTACCACTTTGCTGACAGCATAACAATTTACAATTTTTCCAGTTTTGCAATATCATACTTTAATGAATCACTAGAGAACGCCCGCGATGCGTACAGTCAACTTAAATTTGGTACCCACCTTAATCAGTGGTCACCAAAATGTCAATCTGTCATTCTACAACAATAAGGTTAAAGTCTCATATAAATTACAAATGATTTGGCACCTCTAATGACATTGACGACTTCGAAGCCTACTGTTTTTGAAATGGGTCACAAATTAACATTTGTGACGATACGCGTAGAATTAGTTTCCCGCTACTTCCCCCATTTTGAACTCTTAGGGGATGAATTCCCAAAATCCCTCCTTAGTGCACCCCTAGGATATTCAAGGAATATTCCCTCCTAATTTGAAGTCTTTAGGTTCACCGGTTTTGGCTGTACGTTGATCCATCAGTAACCACTAGCAGAGGCTCGCGAATCCGTCCGCGTAGATATCGACTATCAATATTTACGAAAGTAAAATAAAAATGAGAGTAGCATATGTCTTAATCCAGGATACACAGCTATATCCACTCCAAGTTTCACCGATCCCGTCAGTCGTCAAACACAAACACAACCTTTCACATTTATAATTTATAACATTAAGAAGTACATACTACGACTAAATTTAGGATACTTGCAGGACGTTTTAAGTGTAAAATTACAAGCAATGAATACTGTTTACACGTCTTTGCCTAGTGTAGCTAGGACGACATTATGTGCGTATGATTTCCAAAAATCCTCGATAATTTTTTTTCGTTCTTTTTTTGCGATGGGCTTGCCACCTGTCACTAATACACTGGTAAACATCTTCGCCTAAGTGTGCAAAATATGGTTAAGTATAGAATTATCAAAAAGTTTTTATAGTTGTTGGAAATTCTGTAGCTCTGCCTACCCCACTCTGGGAATAAAGGCGTGAGTTTATGTGTGTGTGTGTGTTTTCCAAAAAAAAAATGTTTTACTAACAACAATGTGTGTTATTATTGTCATAATAAATATCGTGTGAAACTGTTGCCAGTAACAATCCTGGGATCTGTCCGGGCGCGGCATCCCCCCCCCCCCGCCCTCCGCCAGCGGCGTCGCGATCCTCGCTCCGTCTTGGCGGTAATCAATCGCTGCAGCCTCGCTCGCTGACGAGTCACGCGCCGAGTCACGCCGCCTCTTATTTGATTGCTAACAAAGTGGATCCCGGATTGTTTATGTTTGGAAGCAACGCAGTACAATATTAAACAGTTGATCTAGTCGAGCTACCCAGCGATACTCAGACCAAGCTGAGATTTTGTAAAATTAATACGCCACGTTAGGTAAACAAAATAATATTATGATAGTTGAACATATTATTTATTTATTTATTTCACATATAGTAGTATCACATAGAGGTCATAGAGTATGCGCAGCGCCCGGGTCCGGGGTGCCTCGCGCAACAGTTGGGTGCGCGCGCGCAGCTCAGTTAGCAGCCGCGGCCGGCGCCGGCGCCACACGAACCGCTCCGGCACGCACAGACTTACTCTTGCCATATAGTAGGTATGTCTTTATCTCGTAGGCCGGGCCACGACCACTAGCTATCGACATCGACAAGACGTGACCATTTATATATACTAGATATTTAATTTTAATCATACTAATTATTCATTATTTAAGTGTGCTTTTATTATTAGTATTATTTATGTTTGACGATGTCAATATTATTTCAAATTTTTTGACATGCAATGCAATTTAAATTGAAATATGACATTGATTAATAAATAAAGTAAACTATCCTGTCTGTCTTTGGTGACGCAAACATTTAAAGTCAGTGATGGTACGGTCAATAACTTTTAGAACCCTGTCGCAGATAATCACTGTTTAGTTTTGAAGTAATTTCCTTACCGTGACCTTGACGTTACCACAGCAATAGAGTTCAATGGAGAGTTACGAATTAAATTTAATCTACTTACTAGTGTATTAAATTGCATTCCATCGAAACTCACCACTCCGTGTGTCCATCGTTTCTTTACCAGCTCGAGCTTATCTCAACGGGCCGATATGGTATCGTCTTGAGCGTTTTATTTCCGCTGCCGTTCCCGAGCGCCGTATCTCTGTCGACACACTTCGGTATCGGTCGCTTCACTAGTTGCACGGTGACGTTTAGATTTGTCCACGGATAAAGTAGACCGTTTATCACAAATTCATTTAATTTTTTTTCGGATATAGAGAAGACAAATGATCACACAGGCCACCTGATGGTAAGTGGAAACTGTGACCCATAGACATTCGCATTCACAAGACTGCAATGCAATCCTAAGACTGCAAATGCGTTGCCAACCCTGAGGACTAAGATGGAATGCCTCTATGCTAGTCATTTCACCGGCTGTCTTATCCCCAAACCGGAACACAACAATGTGAACACTGCTGTTTGGCGGTAGGTTAATGGATAAGATGGTGGTAGCGATCCGAACGGACCCTGCACAAGGTCCTACCACCCGCAAACAAATATATAACTTCGTCTGATAGGGTGACGTCTAAAACGGGAATAAATAGCGTAAAAACATCACGCATCACAATAGTTACCTCGACGTTTCGATCTTGTAGCACTGGTCGTGGCCACGAGGGAAAAAACGTTCTCAAAACGGCAACCACTATTTATTATAAAGTAGTTTTTTTGGTAAAAATGGGATCAACAGTGAACCTGGGAAGGTTCACTGTGAGCACCTCATTTTGGTGGTCTCTTTTTTTGCATAGCTAGGTATATAAAATGAGTCAACGAACTAACGTCACATGAAGTAAACTTCGCCATCTCAATAAAGGTCTCATCTTATCTACAGATTGGCCTTTTTGAGTAACCTTGGACTCTATAGGATCTTTTGGGGTATTTTCCAGCCATTCAAATGAGCAGGTTTCCTTACAATGTGTCCCTTCACAGTAAGCGCATGGAGTAATGTGCTTAATTTAGATGAACTCGTTGATATATTGTGACCGCAGGGGTTCTAACTTTAAACCTTAGGAACACGAGTCCACACCCTATTTAAGGCACTAGGCTACTGTATGGGGAACGTAACCTTGTCTCAAGCACAAGCTCTTTGTTAAATTGGTCCAATAAACTAAGATTAAAACCCGAAAGTCGAAAGCCAATTCAATCAATCGCGAAACCACTCAACTTTAGAGATGTTTGTTTTGTAATCTCTTTTATGAATTTACTGAATAACCATCTGAAAAAAACGTTAAGCTTTCTTCGATTTACTTTTATTCCGATCTCTGCACGCTAAAAATAAACAAGTTGCTTTGTATTTTAAACAGTATCATGAAATAATGACGTTACAACAAATACATCAAGAGATCTAAGCTTAAGTGGATAGACAGAAGCCGTAAAGACGTACCATCAATATTGACGCGAATTTATTTGATTCTCGTATAAACAAAGCCGTGTATTAGTATGTATGACAACCGCCCACTAATGGGCGCATTCGTCACAGCCTCCCCAACTTACATTTGCACTCGAACTCGTACTAGTTTCCTTTATTTCCTGAGCAGTAGCGTCGGCGTCGACCGCACAGATAAGTTGGTAGTTATTCATACACAGCCAGCTGTCCCATTCGCACTTATAGCACCATCCATCAGCGGCGCGTGCCTCTCGCTCTGTACCACGGATTTCCGATAACTATAAATCATACAAGCAATCAGTTATCGCGTTTTTACGGCGTTTCAGTTCATAACTCCGGCGAGATACATTCTAATAGGCTCTTCGCCTTTTTCTCGGTAAACAGATTAGGGCTGAATCAGACGGCTTCGCGAACGCGCCGCGACAGCCTGTCGTCTGCAGAGGCTTTTATTTTTTGCTGCAACGTGTCGGCGGTAAAAGGTTGTAAAGTAGTCGTGGATGAGAACTGCTCCGTGTTGCGGACGCTTTATAACGCTGGGGCGAACAGGTTGGAGGAGTGAATGTGTATCTCGCGGTAATAAGTAGCTGGGCGATCTGCTCCGTGTTGCGGACGCTTTATAACGCTGGGGCGAACAGGTTGGAGGAGTGAATGTGTATCTCGCGGTAATAAGTAGCTGGGCGATCTGCTCCGTGTTGCGGACGCTTTATAACGCTGGGGCGAACAGGTTGGAGGAGTGAATGTGTATCTCGCGGTAATAAGTAGCTGGGCGATCTGCTCCGTGTTGCGGACGCTTTATAACGCTGGGGCGAACAGGTTGGAGGAGTGAATGTGTATCTCGCGGTAATAAGTAGCTGGGCGATCTGCTCCGTGTTGCGGACGCTTTATAACGCTGGGGCGAACAGGTTGGAGGAGTGAATGTGTATCTCGCGGTAATAAGTAGCTGGGCGATCTGCTCCGCGAGTACCCGCTACCTTGTGTTATTACCTTGTTGTAACTCGGTGGTCGAAATGAACTGAGGCTGTATTCTACTTGGTAAACCCATATTGCGTTTGATATGTTATTGTATTATCAAAGTTATGATCATGATTGCTTTTATTTACTCGAAATTAAAGAAAAGGCGGCCGAGTTGAACCTAAGTATACCGTGTAAAATAGAGAAAAATTCTACTAGGTAAAACCATTCTGCACGTGTTTCCGTATTGACAACGTTTCGACAGATCTTACGAGTATTTACATGACAGCAAGGCGGAAGAGTTGAAAACGATACTGTAACACGTCAAAAACAATATAGTTTTACCGAGTTGAATAGAGGCCCCGGGCCCCGGGCAAAGATCCTAGCCCTGCTCTTTATTTTAATTATTTTAACTTTTAACTTTGATGATGTATGTACAATACTTAATAAAGAATATGAATATGAATATGAATACATCTCCTATTTTGACATACCGAATGAAAAAGACGCAACTACAGTACTTGACAAATATCATCCAAGTAAATTGCCGCTACTCGAGGCTTCTACATTTGTGTGAGGATTTATCTACAAAGTATAAATGGCGGTTTCACGATGTGGATTAAACTCCGGTAAAAATAAACAAGTGCTTACAAATACAACTCGCGAGGTTCGCTCTAATAAAAATGCATAAAGTAGCGAAATTGCGTTATCCCGGGATTTCCCGCGGGGCGCATGCATCTGCTGCATGTTTGATCTCGTTACGAATGATGTTCTTATTGCGCTGCAGCCGCCGCCACAGGGGCTTGATGACGACAGATAGAAGCGATATCGTCTTACCATCAACAAACAGCAACATCCAACATAACCTGCCCTGAACACACGATACAATCGCTCTTCACGGGAGCTCTCACTACACTGGCCACTAGTATGCCGTGAGCACACAAAAGTCAGCGACACCTCAGTTCAAACAATCCCCGGTCATTATCCGCCTACCCGCTTTATCACTCGTATAAACCTCGACTTTACTACTTCGTTAATAAGATACAGACTCGCTCGCTCAGTCCTGACAGTTCTAATGAGTCTCGGAACACTTCACACGTAATGCGAGTTGATCGACGGTCAAGTTTTGCGACAGAGCGAGTGAGACACTTGATTTTCAACTTTATGGTTTGAGCATAGGGTTGGGTGCTCCGTACAGTCCGTTGTTTGCCAACTGCAGTGTGGCACGACACAACTCGATTGACTTACTTGCAAGCCAACAAAACGGGTTTGTAGCACATGAAATGGCCATTATAAGGGAGATTATACATTAATATAAAAAAATCAACTGTGGTCGTTTGGGTTATGAAGGTAGAAAATATATCGTTTGAGTTTGTATCTATCCGACAGAGTAATACACGGAACCAGGGAGCTTACTCTAAAAAAATCCTTTTGAAAGGTAGGTAACTTATTCCCGGTGGAGATAGGCTATTTGTATTTTTCAAACCGGAGCGAGGTCAGGGCGGAACGGTAGTTTAGGAAATTACTGTTTAATAAAACGCAGTAGAAAGAGAGCCCAATCATTTTCTACGCGTATTGTATTTTCTTTTTTTTATTTGTTGCTGAGTAAATTAGAACTATCATAAAGTTGATATTACGATAACTTGTCAAAGGCAATAATTATGGTTTTCCCAGTAGAACAATGAATCATCTTATCTTCATTCGAAATTTTCCTTAAATAATTAAAACTTTCATGCCTATTATACAATTCTATTTGAGCTGGTCACTGTTTAACAAAGGCAAAATAGACCCGTCGAATTTGGACTCATTTGGTTTTACTTCTAGTAGCGAGGTTTGGCCATCTGGGAAGTCAGTTCTTTCGGCAACACATTTTTTTGGGAAAACTTTTGCTGTAATCAAGTTTAATATTTTACACAAAAATAAGAAGGCAAATTTTGGGCCTAACTTTTAATACAGAACCTTACAAATGACCCGATACAGTCCCGGCTTTATGGGCCCATTTAGTGGTCCCATTAGAGCCATAACGGGTTTGGCCTAGCTCGTAGCTCCTCGCCCTAAATATCGTAGCAGCTAACCGGCCGGAGCCGCTCGTAACTTGTAGCCGTGCTACGCCGCGTGTCGTAGCACTTGCAACGAACCTATTGAATTTATCGTATGACGCTTACATAGGCTTGCAATTAAAATTTAGTAAAAAAAGAGTTGAGTTAACAAATGAATAAATAACCATTCCCCCTTGTTAATTATGACAGCTTTTTGTTGACTAAATAGTCTCATCAAACGTTATTTGTGTTTTGTCATTTATTCTGCGTCAGCCTAGTAGCACTTTGAGACTTATCCCAAATACCGCAAGGAGGTGCCCCCCTTCTTAAAGCCTCTCTTTAAGAAGGGGGCGAGGGGGGTTGTTTAGCATACTTTGTTGTTTTCGGATGATGTTTTTACAAACTCTGTTGTCCTGATACATGTTTAACAACATTTTAACGTGAACTTTTGGGAATGAATACGTTACGTGAAGTTTGAACGGCAGTTTTCAATAAAAAGTAAAAGTATTTTTCTCCAAACCAGTGAGGGCGTAATTGTTTGTCCCGGAACATTTCGTATAAATATTGAAGAAGCCGCAAATTCAATCATCGCCGGGCGCGCCGCGGGCACGTATTTACGCATATTTACGTATTTACGCGCAAAGCGCTTACACCGACGCCAGCCGGGATACTCGGGGAAAACCATGTCTTTACTAGCGACCACTAACATCCCAAATACCATCTTATAATGCCAGCTGAATCATTCCTTTTTTATAACTATTGCATTACTGCTATTATTATTGATTGCAAGCCATGAAAACAATAACACATTACTGGCCCGCAAAACCAAGTATCAAACTTTTAATTAATTTCAATGAAAGTGTGATACTTAGTTTCGCGGGCCAGTGTTGTATGAATTGTTTTTCCCATACTTATTGAACTCTTCAAAATTGAACCTTCACGCAGTGTAGCTATTCAGGAGCTTCGATCATCTGCATATTATGTTCTAATAAAACTAACCTACAAGTTAATATTTGTCAACACTAAAACAAAGTATAGTATTGATAGTTCTATGTGATTTTTATTAACTTCGGATTTGGTGGTGGTGGTGCCGTGTGGTGCCGGTAGAGTAGAATAGCACCACCCCTTATCCTCCCATGGGTATCGGATTTGGAATTAATGTAAAATAATCAGCACCAGCACTACTTGCTTGCAAACATTCCAAAATGCTGGTCAGTATGAAACATCGACAGTGAATTTTCACGAAATTGAATAATCCGTAACCCTCGAGTTGTTTTCGTCCAGAATCCGCTGCATCCGTGTTGTCTCGGTTTTACAAAGCAAATTGCATTTCCATTAAGCAAGCACTAAGCGGGGCAGGAACGAACAGACAAACACTTTGCTTTCGTATGTAAATTCGGTAAGCGCGGTAATTGGTTCGCGACTCGGTAAAGTGCCGGCGCCGGGTTACGTTCATCTAGGGTGAATTGCAAAAATATTGTACATAGTTAAGGGCTTAATTGAGGCAACGTTAACTTTCTTCAATTGTTTTTCCTTTGTGTAACGAAAGTTATGCATATGATTATATGACTAATCTTCGTTACACAAAGGAAAAAGTTAAGGATTGTTAAGGATTTTTTAATTGAGCCCTTAACTATGTACAATATTTTTGCAATTCACCCTCTATTAATAATGCAAACAATACTATTTGGTTATTTTAAAAGGACTTCTGAGCTGATAAAAACCAAATACACATAAAACTGTTTATAGGGTTTCTAGATAGAAACAGAATATATAAACAGCAAAGAGAAACGCTTCCTTTAGTAAATTTACACAGCAAAAAACTTGTTTAAATTACCAAAAGGTAAATGGCAGCAAAGAGAGGGAAGTAGTTAAACAATAATCTAACCTGCATTATTACCGTCAACTACCGTTATTTAAAATATTTACGAGTACAAGTCAAATTTAAACGGAGGACCAAATAACCACTGAGTTACCAACTTTCAAAACTTTCCCCAAAACTTATGTAGTTTATTTTTTTAGTACTTACAACAAAAAAACTAAATTACATTCGGGTCAAATATAGACTTTTTACATAAAGTTGGTTAAAAATAGGAAAGGTCTGCAGAAAGGAAGAAGGGAAGATTTTAAATGCGCCATTGATGCTTCCATGTTCATAAATTCAATACACGGCGATGAATGGACTAGGCCGCCAGGCCCCGATGAATATAAGTCCTTTCGTTATACAGAATCTTATCTTATGTTATCTTACAGATGGGCCCTTTCGGATACACTTTGAACCTTTAAGATTTTTTGTGAAATTACCCGTTTAAATCGTACAGCTGTTCGATGTGCAAATATCTTTACGATGTTTGTGCTTCACCATAACAACAATGACACATTAGTACTTAAGTTAAGAAAAACGTATTGGTACATGGTACCTCACCGTCACGAGTCGACTCCCTAAGCCATTAGGCTACCAACGGACCTCTACAGGGTAAGAAATATAACAACAATTTTACTGCTTTCAAAAATGACTTTTGAATACGCAAACTTTTAAAAGTCCTCTCGAGTTTAAAACAAACCCGACATAACTTATATTCCGTTAGCGGCTCTCCGCCGAGCGAGTCCACAGCTATACATAGAAACAAGAACCTACAAACTCCTCGCAGCATTCTTTTGTCAGCACAACATGGACCCTCTGTCCTTTACATTCCCGGCCCCCCTCCCCCCACGCCACTCCGGGCCCCCCACCAGCTGGGGTTTTTGTCTTAGACAACTCACTTGTCAATTGGTTTTCGAATAACTTACCAGCAAGCTTAAGTGGTCACGTCAGAGCATTATTAACATTTTGTTGCGTGTATTTTTGATTTAGTTGAGAGTTCAAGAGGCCGCTTGGCTTAAGTGGTGGGTGTAGTACACAATTTAAACTAGTGTGAGTCGGTAATAATAAAGTGACCCTGCCTACGACCTAGCGGTCCCGAGTTCAAATCCCGTTAAGAACACATATATTTGTTCCTGAATCTTGGATGTTTTCTATGTATTTCCGTCTAGGTACCCATAACACATTAGATTTTTTCTAATACAAATTTAAATTGTCATCTCGCTCTGTTCCGTCTCGCCTCGCCTTGTGAGTGGAAAAGCGCCTTAAGGTCACCTTACGTGTCTGCGCGCAGGACTTGAATACGTCGGGGTTGAACGTAAAAGTGAGTTGTTTAAAGAATACCACCGCGCGGATTCGTCACAAAGGCTGTGTTATCATCGCGGAGCCGATCCGCGCCGCGGGCGCAGCCTGTTTGATGTCCACTGCCCTGTCGCCCCCCGAGCCTCTTGGGATGCCTTTTGAAATGGCATCAGATTGAGGGCAAGTTGAAGCAGACAGGTTAATACGTCTTTGTTCAGAGAAGTGATGTTCGCATAAAGAAATACTGGCCAAGTGAGAGTTTGACTCGGACAGGAAGGGTTCGGCACCATCGGTACCACCAAACAAACTTTGTAAAAAACTCGACTATTACGGTTCGTTAGAAACAGCCCGTTGACAGACAGACAGACGGACAGCGTACCCTTAAATATAACAAAAATGTTAATTATGTTGTTACCCGCTAGTTAAACTGGGGCTCCCTGAAATATAGAAGAAGAAATAGAAGATGTTAAGTTCGCCTATGTTCATTATCTATACTGATACAAAAATGATTTGTAATTGTTTATGTACAATAAAGAGTTTACATAAATACATTTATAGAAGGAGCGTTTTTAGTGAGTAAGTAAGTAAGTAAGTAAGTAAAACCTTTATTCACAACATATCACTCAACAACAAAAAATATGAAAAACATGAAAAAAATTAGATGACATGTGCTAATGTTGCGAAACGGTCTCAACACAGTATGTGCTGGCTGTGAAGCCAACGCTGGTCTTCCGTTGGGGCCGCTCGGTGAACACACGGAAGGTGATATATACATTATAAATATTAAATGAATACAAACAAAACGAGTTTAAGTCACAAGTTGAAATGGAGTATGAGTGTGAGGTGAATTTTAAGACTACTGTTGGTTCTGTATATACCCCATGCATTCATCTTTTCGTGCGATGCAAACTGCAAACTCGTTGATTATAATATTATGACATCCTGATTTTCATGATAGCTTAAAACTCAGTTAATTAATCGTTTCAACGCTCACATCATACTATGAGCTAATTAATTAATAGTAATAATTGTTAAAACTACATCTACTAATTAATTGTTAAGGATACAATGTCAAGTAAGTCGGGTATGTTGTCACGTGTCAAACACAAAGCAAGTAAGGAATGTGGGCGCCTCTGTGGCCACCGCCGCCCCCGCGCCGCGCCGGCTGTAGGACTGTTCAACCATAATAGAAAGAAACATCAAGAGATCTTAGAAAAAATAACCTAGTGTCAAACTAATCTCGCGGCTTGCCCCGTAGGTACCAGACCACAAGAAACTTACTTATATTGATTGAAAAATTAGTACTTAAATAAATAGAAAATAGATACTTAGATTCATCACCGCCATTTAATCCTTTTGCCTAATGTCAAGATGTTTTTTTTTTGTTTTGGTGTTGGGATAAATTAACAGGTGAAATTATTTTAACTAAAGCAATAAAATGATAGTCCTAGCAACACATTTGCAGTCTCAAGGCTTTAGCCTATCTTTGGGTCTCGATTCCACATACAATGAAGTGCGTGTGCCCGTTTCCCTTCTTGTTGCGATAAAAACCCTCAAGGCTCAGGAACTAATACTCAAACTCATCACACAAATATTTGCCCTCGACAGGGATCGAATCCAATACCGTATGGTTCAGTGGACAGTAGGTAAGAAGAAAAACAGGCTATCCCCGTCGTCAATTTCTCGTCATCAATAGTAGGTATTAATTAGTGCGTCTAGGTTTACACGAGCGGAGTCATTTACATAGAAATAAACAATCTAGCATGCCTGCGTGGTCTTTTGTTTACGCATGATTGTAACTGCGAGAGGGAAACTATTTTTCATCCGTCATTGCTGGAAGCCGCTGGCGGTCGGTTGGTACTTGTATTGCGCCCTCGTCGCTAGAAAATATTAGTGCAGGCAAACACATACTTTCGTGATTAAAATATTCCATTGCATTGCAGCGCAGGAGTAATTAGTGAAGTAGATTTAAGTTCAGGAATGGATTGCGTTATACAGTCTATTGTGTGTACGAGTATGTTGATTTCTAAATACAAAAAATATTTGCTTACTTAATTTAATAATTATAATTCTGTTGCAGTGTTTATTTTTAAATTTTCGTTATTTACATTCATTACTTGATATCAAATCCGCATTAACACGATATATAGAGGTATATAATCATCATCCATTGTGTGAGGGTAAAAATATTTAATTTTATCCTTACGACTTTATCCCGCGCTACTCGCACGCAGCCGATGGCACTTTTATTTTTCAAATTTCTCTTCCAAGCTCCATTTTAATTTACTATCTACCCATTTTCTGTCGATTCGACTCTCTTTAATATTGATTTGATACGCGTCACCGATGACGCCACGTGAGTGCAGGCGCGTCCCCCCCCCCGCCGCAGACTTCAGGACTACACTCTGCCCCTCGACGGGGTCGTCTCGTGGCTCCACTCATAAACACCCACTTACTTATGCATTCATTGCCGTCGAGGTTTATTCCAGATGCGTTTTATAAATACTTGGAGCTTGTTATAGCGCTGCAATACGGCTCAGGGTTTCATGTACTAGATTCTATTTTTGGGCGGATTATTTACTAAATAAATGTCTGAAACTGGGGTTACTTTGGTTTGCAGGGTGACTTTGATAGTAACTACCGCTCTACACGGGAACTAGGATTTCATTTTTACCCCACAGCTGCCAAAAAAGGGAAACTTTTTAACCCGACTGCCGAAGGTTATTGACCTGTATGTATGTGTGTGTTGTAGGTTTACCCTTGCTTTATAGACACTCATTTCATAGACACTATCACTTCACAGTTTTTTTTTAATTGAAAACTATTTTCTCTTTTCTCGGAAAATGCCTTTTGTTTGCTCTGACGGGACTACCTAAACTCGCCACTGTGATTTCACTCGTCCGTCCGACCGTCCGTTGTTTTTGAGAGAATAGTACCTCAGGGGCTGTATTCCATTGCATTGCCGTATTGCAATCGTATTATTGACAACTGGGCCGCCATTACCGTCTAGATAGTATTAAGAGCTAACAGTAATAGGTATACATATACAATATTAATACAATATGCTAACAAAAGGATAAAAGATAATTTTTACGTGCCTAGTCAAATTGAAAACATCTACACAGCGTTTATGATAATTATGGAACATATTCAATATAACAATAACCTAAACTGTCTGTTTCACGCGACCACTCCAATGAGTCAAGAAACATCTTAACAAAGAAGTTCAAGTGGTTACCACTCCAGTTGTTTTGTTTGGTGGTCGCAGCGTCTCAGTAACTGGGGTGTTATTCTCTTAAAACGGTATTCGGTCGGTCGAACGAGTGAACACGGCGCAGCTTATATAAACCGGCGAGTTTAAGTAGTCGCATCAAAGTGTACGAAACATAATTATATTAACGCGTGCATTCCCAATTAGGCAGCCTGATACATTTGATGCACGTGCTTAAATGGGTTTTGTACGCTATAACGGGACTACTTAAACTAGCCGGTTTATATAAGCTGCGCTTCGTTCACTCGTTCGACCGACCGTTTTTAAGAGAATAATACCCCTGGAACGGTATAGGCACAAAAACGTGAAAAAATGTACACGTCATCACCAAATGATTGCGTTCCGGTGCACGTTGCGAGGACAAGACGACCGGTGACTAGTTTAGAGGTATTCCACCTTAGTCCTCAGGGTAGGCCACGCATTTGGAATTTTCAGATTGTAGTCCTGGGAATGCAAATATCTATGGGTTTTAACACCCTCTTACCATCAAGTGAGCTGTGTGCTCGTCTGTCAGGAATGACGATACCCAAGATGGATATTGAAAAACACAGACATACAGATAATCACAACTTACAACATCGTTTTGATTGCGTCCGGGTTATACAATATTAAGATAATAAAATGAATCTTCCAACAAGTTTAACTAACATTCTGAGCTTGTCAAGTGCCTATGTGTAAGCTTGTTAGTTTAATTAATTACATATTAATCCGGCTAATACGATGCACCTTGAGAGAGCTTTGTGCAGCGACCCTTCATCACGTTTAATTAACGCACTCGGTGATCGCCGTCGCCGCGCCGTCGCCGCGCGCAACAGTTGCCGTCCGATTGATACATAATTGCCAAATCTCGTTTATTGCCCCGATTCGTTTGGAGCTCAATCAATACTCGTAACAGCATAACCCTGATATTATAGAGGATTGTTTGAGTGAGAATTGAAATCGGTAAATACGCTTCTGGGATCAACGAAATTTTCACAACGCGGGTTTCGCTAGCGCAGTTATGTGGGATACCCTTACTTTTACCCCCGAGGCAAACGGTGTCCTAAGTTTAATGTATGTTTCGTGGTATCATAGCTTACACGTACACTTAATTCCCGTTTTACACACTAGAGCTTGAATTTACATACACTTCTTGAGTGGGTTTTTACGTCACCAAAGAAGTCTTTTCCTAATTTGGTTTTTCTTACTCAGTTTTGTAGGCATTTTATCGGGCTATCCATTTACATCTGCAGCACAGATAGACGCGGCATAGCTGTTGCAATACTATGGACTATTTGAGAGCAATATTCGATTCCAATTACGGAGACAGCTCATCACTCCGCCAAAGCCGCAGAGTCACCAGTACAGCGTTATTATATTATCCTCCTGCTAACCCCTGAGCAGTCATCAATATGCTTTGTGACCTGGATGTTTCCCACATTTTACTACATTCTAGACTAAATAGAGAGAAAAAGGAAGAGCCAACTAATTTCAATTCTCAGAAAAAGCCTTTGTCAGAGTGCCGTAATATTCAGATTTGCCTGCCTCGAAATGATGGCTTTTGATTCAATAGCAAGACGGCAAGAAGTCAGGATACGCAGCACAAATCTATCTCTCAGTATCTCTCTAGTAATATTTTTGACATGTTTTCTTGCTGATTTGATTTTATAATTAATTTAATATTTATATCTTTATATGTCCATATAATGCTAGACTGAATAGTATCATTGTAATGATACATTTGTTTAAAAAATGTCTGACTGCTGAGTGTCTTGCAGGCGACGCGGCGCTTCTTCTCAGCAGTGGCCTCCTCTTGGGGAGCGCTGCTAGATTTTTGACGTGTAAAAGTGCCCGCGCAGCCTAGTTACGATATCCTATCTTTTACCAGCCGCACTGCTTTGGATACCATGGTGCCCCTGGACTGCCAAGTACCCAGACAAGGGACTAAACACGCGAGAGCGTTAATTTAAAGAGAAAGCATTTACTCCCAAGCCCTGATTAGTTAGTTGATATTATTACATCAGTGCAGCACTTTGAACGCTAGTTAAGTCAATAGTTTAATGTATACGTGCGAGTAGTTAATAACCACGTTGTTAAACCAACAGTCTCCCCCTCCCCCCTCCCCAGTTATTGCTGTTATTATGGTAATATCACTATACGATATTTGAGTTGGCTTAATCGCCTCGAATGTGTTTGCTTCCACATCGCATGATTGTTACGAATGTCGGTTGAATGACGAAAGCAAATTTCATTTGGTAGTTTTATAATTTAAAAAAATTGGTTTACTGCAAGTCAGACTGAGGGTTTCGTATCCTTGACTCACGCTTCGTCCACTCGTATGATGATGTGAAAATTACCATTTTGAAGATAAGAAAAAACCATTTCTTTTTTAAGGAGTTTTTTTTTTATTGTTAAAATAATTCTTCGTAACGATAACATACCTAAAACATTATTATGTCAAAGATATCACTAATGATTCAAAATATATAGCTCTTATAATAGAGTCTCGGGAATATGACGTTAGCGACAAACCCACCGATAACATTTTACAAACTATGTCAGTGCCACATGGAATCCTTGCGAGAATTTCCTTCCACTTGAGCCGCCGCCGTGTACGTCCACGTCGTGTTACACAACGCTCGTGCGAACTTGCAAAGCCGAGGAAGCGCCAACTCCGCGCGCGGGACTAGCGGGAACTATCCGAGAACTCGCGTGACGTCACCGTGTCACACGCCCCACTATGACTGATCCACATTGTTATATAGTTGCTGTATGCTATAGCTACATTTAAAGCTTTAATTTTATATAGTAGGTAATTGTAACTTGTCTCTGTTGCTTTTTACACAAAATACATTGTGGACTTGAACAAGTCATGGTATAATTTTTTTAGAACCGCGTTTAGGTATAACGACTAGTTTGGCTTAGTTGTAGGCTTATTATCATCTCACCATGTCTTAAACTCTTATAAAATTCTGTTTTTGGTTGCTTATGCAATTTAACAAGTCTGAGCCTACCAGTGCTTATTAATAGGAGGCCACTACTCGTATTTAGAAGAAGAAGAAACTACAAAATATAAATGATGACTTCATTTTCATTCCAAGCTCAATTGGCAATAGAATTCGAACCTACGATATAATTTCTCACCAAGTAATAGCTCTGTTTATGCACTCCAATAAGTGTGTGTATCCAGTTAACCATCCTATCAATGTCTAGTTATCGTTACAGTAGATATGAAGGTCGTATCAAGTTGTGCAATCAGTTACCATTTCAAGACGATTGCTCCGCTGATAGCAACACGCCCCATACATAACGTTATTTGCCGGGAGATTAAATTACGTCGTGAAATATTTATCAGCGCCATTGTGCCGAGTTACGGCTGTTTGAATACTGTATGAACGAGTTCAGAGTCTTAAGTTATTCACAAACAGACTAATTTCATTTTCATGTGCGATACGCCCTCGGGCGTGTGTGGGCACAGTGTCCGTGCGGGAACACGACGAGACGGTTAGGGCTGGAGTTAGTTGGTGTAGCGCAAAGCTTAGAGATAAGTCGCTCTGGTATCTTACAATGTATAACGAACAGTAAAGCTACTTCTCGTAACTACTAGTTGCGGCGTACAAGGGAGGGCTCGATCGGGGTGGTACAGCCCTGTCACAGAGTACTGGCGTAAAGTAGTAGTAATACTAACAACTTATGCCGGAGAACTACTTTCTTCCTACTTACCCATCATGTCGTTACGTTGGAAGATCAAAAAATAGTACAAAAATAAAACCAAAATAATAAAATGAAATACACAGGTCAATAAAGAACTAAGAAAAAACTTAAAACCATTTTATAAAGCACCACAACACCTAACTACGTCTAAAAAAACTTTTGGGTCGCTAGATTAGTCGCACAAAGATTACGAAAGTTTCAAAAAGTGATAAAATGTATAGTAGTGTCGTAGGCTGACTCAATTCAACTCCATTTATTTTGCCAGTGGTCGAAAATCGCTCTCGTTAGCCCCTGATATTAAAAGCAATTATAAGCTGCCGTAATTCTTTACCTAGACTGCAATAATCAATGATGAAGTTCTTTGTAAAGACACTAAGACACTTTTAAGACACTTTTAAAACTATTTATTCTTCCGCCTATACGATAACTCTAAGCAGTCGCTCTGAAGTTCCAGCCCGCTTACTGTTATTGACTCGACTACTGCGGGGAGTGTGCCAAGCCTGCTGCGGTGTGTGTGTTTGCATTATTCATCACCGTAATGAATAATTAGCATAATGATAGCGCGCGCGAGCACTTATTGAAATATAATGATCGCTGAACGTGCACCAATACGGCTCCTAGCGCGCGCGAACATGCGTCGCCTTACTGCTACAAAGTATAAAACGAAACCACAGGAAAATCACTAATTGTTCAGTAGACAAACCAATTCATTACGCGCTTGGCGGGCACGCCAGCACGGATGCATTGTCTCTCACGAACCTACAGTTCACAATTTTATCGTTACTTCCAAAAGCTTTCCATTTTTAGGTCATTCGACTCGTTCATAACAGTCTTTTAACGATTTGGCGATATTACAAATCTACCAAATTACTTTTGTTAATTGACTTTGGTCTACATGGAGCTTTGCGGTGATGTTATTTTAAATTAATAGGTTTAACGAGTGTTGTAACATTTTTATACAGACGTAATGGAGTTTGCAATGCATAAATTATAGAGCTAGTACTGATGATGCACGTTGCACTTGCGCTATAAGCGCGTGCTCGCGGGTTCAGCGCTCAGTTTCCAGTGGTTAGTGGGGAGGTAGTCAGTGCTCAGTGATGAGTGTTTCAATGCCCAATCATAAGTACTCAGTCCTCAATATCAGCAGTCAGTGTTCTGTGCGTGGTCAGTAGTCAGTGTTCAAAGCAGTGTTTCATATTTAATGTCCGGTGCTCAATGTCAAGGTGCTCAGGAAAAAAACAGGGCTGATCGGACCAGATCCGAAAATACAAAGTAAATATTCAAGACTCGGAACAAAATACTCGCGCTTATCACACAAAATATTTCTCCATACTGGTAGGTAATTAAACCCGGGAATATCTCCAAAGTTAGCGGCAGGTGCTCAGTGCTCAGTAATTAAAACTTTTTTGCCCTAATATCTTAGATTTAAATCAAAAAACACCCTTACAGTTCAGTGTTTAGTGCTCAGTGTTCAGTGCTTGGGGTTGGCGCTTAGTCGGCAGCGCTCCACCTGACGCCGGGCTCGTGACGTCACTCATTGAATATAATCACCGGCCGCTAAACAAATGACTTATATTTATACAGAGCGCCCGGAAAGGCCATACGGGCCGCGCGCACGACACCCGCCCGCGAACCAAACCCAACTCTAACACAACCTACAACGGACTGAAATGCTTTAGATTCAATCCACCCTGCATGTATCATTGAATTTGAAAGTATAATTTGCATCGACATCGCTAATGCGATCTGATTGGATTGCAGGCACAGCCAGCCGGAAAATGTATGCATTTTACACTCTTATCGCTGAAGCAATTTACGTTTGTAAATTCCATCAAACAATATTACACGAAAGGGGAAGCTTTCATATTGCAGGCTGTCTATTTACGAGTGAACCGTTCAGGATCTAAGCTGGTAACGTGGGTGATAACCGGTCGCCGCTAGTTGGAAATGTTAAATGCCATGCTGCTATTATCTACGCATACAACGTGACTTGGATTCATACCGCTGATACTTATTTTTCACAAAATGCTGAGTGGCATAATTTCTCGTCATTTGAAAATTTGAATGACTATGATAAGGTTTCGCCCGTTTACAGTATTCACAGTACCTCTAAGATATCCTATCAGACATACCAATATGGGGTTATTCCTACCTGTTACCATCAATTTGCTACCACTAACTAATTGGTGGTAACAACTGGATTTTTGTTTCCCAGTAGTTACCACCAAATATTTCTGTTTTAACAAATGGGAAAAATATTCCCACTTGTTACCACCGAGAACTTTAGTGGTAACGAATTGGTGGTATCAGGTGGTAATAACCCCTAATATGTACCTACCTGGTAATTTCGTTATGAGAATCATTGAAGCTGTTGCCGATATAGCTTAAGCAGATTAATTATAATAGCTAGTATCGACGATGGACTATTAATTAACAATAATGAGACGCTGGATATCCTGCGAGTAATACGACGATAATGTTGTAGACGTAAACATTTCAATCAGAATAATGAAATACCTTTCTCTCCTGTGCTCACTCGAGGGACCTTTCATCTCGGTGACATTTACGCGAGGGGTCAATGGCCCGGAGAACATTAACATTGTTTATATTGTTTTAAACTTGAATTAGTTATTGCCCATTGTTTGTCTTGTTACTCGTTGTTTACTTTTATTAGAAATTTATGAAATGCTACTCTATAATCAATGTTACAACCATGATTATGGTGTATTGTCGCAAAGCAATGGGTCTCGTAATAAAACTGCTGTCCAACCATGTCTTAACTCATTTTGGAAACGCTGGTAGTCCTGATATACATCGGATACTGAACTAAGACTTTCCACAAGATTCACCACATGGTGTTGATATCCTTCACCTTCAATACGTATAATTATGAGCTACGTTCTGGCGGAAACTAGGTTCCATTCCCGTCCATCCAAGCCTCGTCTTTGACATTCTGATTCTGCAAGATGCCCACTGCGTCATAACTCTCCTTGGTCTAAATATGGTTGTTCTGTTCTGTATTTTTCTTTATAATATTTAACATCAATACTCGGTCTTTAGCAAATTACCAAACACCATCGATTATTGTTACTCCTGTTTGAAATTAATGTGTACCACCAACTAAATCCCCAAGAGCTTATTTTTCTTTTAAACGACTCCTTGAAGACACTTTTACCGCCGGTGTATTCTAAAGAGTGTTGGTCCCGCGTCTGCCGCTCTAGTCTTACTTCGCTTCCAGTGCGGTCGGCACAAGTGGCCCGCGACTTGGTTGTCCCTCAGATCTCCTTTACTATCTAGTCAGTAACGATAAAGACGCACTGAGCAACAAGCGAGAAAATACAACTGGGGCTACCCGGGCTGAGAGCGTTAGCGTCAGTTTGCGTTGTTTTAATTCCCCTCGCGGCTGACTGCGCCCGCCGGCGAACAAGACCCACCAGCACTAATGAAATGATCCGGGATGGGCTGAGACTGCATTTGTGATTCAAATGGGTTAGTTTGAATTCCAATTTAAAATAACCGTGGAGAAAATTGTGGGTGAAAGGCTCCTCAATATGGGTCTCGACAGAAATAAAAGATTTACAGTATCTTTGAAAAGGAAGGGTTATGGCTTGCAGTGGACGAGCTAGGCTGAACCATGAACGCAAAAACCTGCAAATAATTTTGTAGACTGTACTTGCTTTTTCTATTTTTAAACTAATATCGAAAGTAAAAGAGTTGATATTTGATACCCTTTACATTTCGTACAAGGCTCCATACATAATTTAAAAAATGCAACATGGAACGGGTGCTGGTTGTACAGCAATTATTCACAAAGTGAGGCATTATTTTATTGTTTGCTCGCTAGTGTAGTTCGGCGAGTACGCTCACCCAACACACAAACACTTTGATCTTTTTTAGTTTCTACAGTCACAACACGGGAATGTTAAGCCACTTGATACTTTTGATACATTTCATAATTTAGCCGAGTAATACATTCCGAATATACGAGTACCTAGCGACTCGCCCTCACAACGCTTCGATTTATGTGAGTTTTCTGTAACGTTCGTACACATAATCCAGAATTTATTATACAGAAAAACTTTCCTCTTGAATTACTCCATACGAAGGGAAAGACGGCTGGAAACGACTTTGTTTTATACTATGTATAGATAACCGACTAATTCGGCATTACACGGCCAAAATACGAACAGTGGCAAGTTGCTCAATAATCCCATATTGTAACTATACGTCAATGTTAATCACGTAATCTTCATATACTTTCTCATAGATACAAATATTTACCAACATGACGACTATTTGCCTGCCAGTGTTGTCTCAGACGATTAACGAACTGCGGGGACATATCCATTAGCGCACAATTATACGCTCATAATTTCATTGATATGAGTATAATGTTTTAGGGAACTAGGTGATTTAATGTGATACAACACCCAACTATATATTGAAATGTTTCACCAATCCTTTATTTAGTATGGTTATTTTACCAAGGCAACGGCAAATTTAAGGAAACGGGTTTGGTTCGAACCCACGTCTCCTGTAGCTATCCAGGCAAACGCAGGCCTGTGCGCAATTTCTTAAGCATCGGAGACCTGCTGCTGTAGAATCACGAAATCAGTCATTATAGACCAACAATGAAAAAAAATGGTACTCTATTTTCGGTTCAATCGATTTAAATCGAACTTTACTAAGAACCACCCCGATTAAGCTAACGTTCCATTAAACAATGTCGCATCCAAATCAGTCCATTCCGACGACGGACAGACCGACGAACATTTTACCTCGGGGGTTACAAAGTATCAACATACGTGACTGACACTGTGCAATCGTTTATTATTCATTCACTCCACGTCACTCAGCCATTTAAATTAATCCCTGGATTTCTTAATCCGTACTAATCGCGCTCAAGTAAAGCCCCCTCGCTAAGATCCTCGCGATGATTGAAACCCTCGCCCCCTCCCCCTGCTCATACGCACGGTAATGAAACCCGTTATTTGCGAGCATCATTTGTTATTTATTTACCTTAATTAGTCGCCGATGGAGTTAATTCGAGTTGATTACGGATTACCGCCGTCAGCGGAACGCTACGAGCGTGCGTTAGTGTTTTCTTTTGATTCAACACGCAACTGTGGTTACGTGTAACGATTTTTATTATTGAGCCATTCAAGAACCTGCAGTCGATTGTCGCATAAAACTATAGACTCAATTTAACGCGATGCAGTCCCTGTTTTCGTGGCTGTCGCTGTCTTTATGAAATGGCTCTATATGGTGGACAAACTACCTTTGTTTAATTGTCAAAAATTTACTTAAAATTTTAGACATTTTTTAATCATACTTATGTATACTACATTTCACTGACTGACTGACAAGCTTATTAGAAAAAACCGGTCAGGTGTGATTTAGACTCGCGGTTAAAGTAACTCGATCAAAAGGGGAAAGATACAGCTTGCGCCATCTGTCGTCAAGTAGCTAAAACTAAGTAATAAAGGTCCGACCATATCAGTTCCATTTTTTACCATTCTAGTGCAGAGCTCTTAAAATTTGGGAAAGTCCTCAAAAATCTGTACGCATATTATAATATAAATAATACTCTTGTATAATATTTCAACGATAAACACGGTCGAACTGAACCTCTGACCAAGTCTATACACACGTCATTATAGTTTCATATCCGATGACCTATTAATGCTGATCTGGGACAGCTGCATAATTCGAATATTGAATATTTAATAGACAACATAGATATGTTTAGCAAGGACTACACTAATAATAATTATTCTTCGTAGTTCTGTCAGCGTCATAAGTATTAGGCATATTGTGTTTATTTTGTAAGCACCTTGAAGTTTTAAATTTTCTATAGGAGTTAAAAAGAACCTGACCACCTATTTTATTTTAGATATTAATATAACTATCTGTAGGTACTCTCTTCGAGATAAATAAAATATTGTAAAACATAATGATCAAAAATTAGTTTCTGTCAAAAATTTCATTTCTGGGACAAGATTTTATTGCCAACTGTAATTTTTTTGCATAGTCGTTATCTATTTGTCAAGACATTTCTAACAAGCCCTAACACGACGGGTTTATCATCTGTAATTTAGGAGTTCTTATGGCCACCCTGTCTCCATCATCAGACCAGCTCAATGGTACTTTATTATTGTATTGTAATCAGAACTAAAGGCGTATGCAAATTTTTAGCTTCATAGGAAACCGGGAAGTGGGTCAAATTCAACTTGCAAGATGTGACCCTTATATAAATACCTACATGCATACATACATTGCAAGTTAAATAAAACCTTTTAAAAAATATCAGAGCACGCCTCCAATATGAAATGACACATTGAAATTGAAAAGTTGCAATAAGCGCGGAATGCAGAGTCGACATAAAAACGTATCATTAAAATGAGAGTTCTACACGAATTTATTGCAATTTAAATCGTAATGTTACGCTTGTACGAGTGCCTGCGAACATAATGGCTGAAACACACATTTACTATGAAATATGTTAAATTCCATCGGGCGTTTGTCCGTCGCTGCGCTACATGCACTCTGCGACGTCGCGCATTGCCAACATCAATATTGTAGCGCGAGCTCTCAGTCCTCGAATTCAATCGAGGCGGTGCAGCCTGCATACTGAGCGGACTCTCAAGACTGTTATATAAGCTTGAGCTCGGGATAACGCGCAAATTGATTAAAGTTGAGTCTGAGACGAGATTCATTGTGGTCGCGCGATCGGGCTGGTTGCGTCGGCGGAGGCTTCGTGCCGGTGGGTTACTTTGTTGGCTGAAATTACAAGTGAAGTATGACCTAGATAGTAACGCTTACGCGCCTTCTCCGTATTATTAACGAATTGTATTTCGTTATCACCATTTAATCCAAAGTCAGTGCGCCAATGTCGATCAATATACATAACATAACACATAAGTAGGGTTCGGAAAATCGGGAGCTATTATACCTACAACTAACAAAATTCCGGAAAAAGCTAAGCAAGTATGGAGTCGGCTTCTCAAAAATAATATTTTTTATTATTGGAATTCCGGGATTCCGGGATTGTATGCAACATCAGAAAATAGTTTATACGTATCAATTGTCATTGGGTTATGCCTTTTTAGCGAATTTCCTCAACATACAAGATGTCTGCTAATACTGTACTGTCAGTTAAATGAAAATCACATGAATTACATAAAATTTTGATCACAGCATATATAAAATGAGTCTATTTAAATACTTTCGTACATTGGTATGGCTATTATTCTAATTTCCGATGTTCCGGGAAATCCCGGAAAATTTATTAGTAAAATTAAACTGAGTCCGCTTCCATATTAGTCAACATCTACGCGATGTAGGTACTGAGCCCGAAGTTTAGGTATATTAGCTCCCGATTTTCCGAACCCTACACATAAGTCACTATTTTAACTGGAATTGTATTACCTAACATAAGCTAAAATAAATGGTTTTCTGAATTTACGTTAGTACCTAATATAAACTGCTGATGTTCTGTATGAACAGAAAAACAGATATAATACTTGCCTAGTAAATTCAATGGGATTAGGCCGTTTGGATGAAAGTGAGGTCTAACCATATGTTTATTTTCACGATATTTTATTGCCTCTTAAGTATAATTGCTTAGTTAGTTGCGTACCTGCTTATCATGCAAAGAACTATATTAGAATCCATTATCTCCGAAATATTGTTCGTTACAGTATAAATTAATTAACGTATTTTATACTGTATTATTTTGTGAAGTCCTCAGTCCAAGCTGCAGTCGGTGGTGTAGGAAACACTCCACAGCCCCTCTGTAGGGAGCGATGGTTCATCTCATCACACTTTATTTGATCTCATGTAATATGACAATAAATGAATCGACACGTATTAGGCTTAACACATTTGCTGCCAAGAGCTCTGATTTTCATACAAAACGGACTCGCCTAGCGGGTTGGTGGCAGTTAAAGTGTTAAACGTCGAATAATTCTATTGAAACACTTTATTGTACAAATCAAAACAAATATTCTTCCAACTAACCTTTTGGTACACATGTAATAATGGTTGAATGTTTAAATACGTACCTATTACTCAGGCAGTCGAATAAACGCCTACTTCCTTCAGCATTTGTCCCATTGCAATGCAAATTGCTGTGTCAACGCTGTGCCGCCGCCGCGCCGCCCCCGCGCCGGGCGTGTGCCGCGCGGCGGACGTGCGGTTGCATAAGACAGCGCGCGACCAAATGCAAAACGTGCCCCCAATGTTAATAAAGTCGCTCCCGTGAAAGAACCCGCACATTTGTTTCAATTTCTGCGCATTACTGGCCTTACTCACGTATTTTTATTTTGTTGCAGGTACGTTCTCAAGCTGCTGGAACTGAACCTCACGTCAGCGACAAAGGATCGAGTGAAGTCATAATATTATTCTTAACTCCACTCACTTGTGAACTCGCCGGTCGAATTATTAACCGGCGAGTTCAACCGAGTTGTCCCAACAAAGCGTACAAACAATATTTTAGAGCGTGGATTCTCAATTAGGTGGCTTAAAAGTGTGCTCGTATGAGCTCGCTCGAAAATAACAGCTTAGGTCAACAATTATAACTCCTTATACTCTTTCCACTAATGATCACCAGCTGACCGACTCGTATCAACGTAAAACCATTTTATAAAACTGGTGACTAGTGACCAACAAAATAGGAAGAGCTAACCTTAGTGCTCATAATAATACAGTTGTAACTGACGTATCACGACATCGCCTGAGTCGTGAATGCGGCAGTCCCCCTTCCCTGCACCTTACGCCAGACTGTATGTTTAATTCCCCCCCCCCCCCCCCTTCGCGCCTGGCCCTTTGAGCCGGGGACTCATTCACAGCCCTTCTCGCTCCAATTAGCGTTTCACATGTCTAGTCTCGAGAGCACTCAATCAGCTGAGGCGAGGAGAAAGATTTGTGAAGATGACAGCTATGAAAGGCTTATTGATTTAGCACTTATAGTTGAAGTGGGGGAGGGTCTCCCGAAATTGGCAACCAAAGACTTATACACAGCAATACAATACAAATAATCGTTATACTTACATTTATTAACTGGAGGTTGCCTGCGTATTGTAGAAGTACCGGTTTTGGCCACTCTAAGTTTTAACTTACTAGTTTGTAACTAATTGTAAGCATTACTTTATATTTATATCTTTATATTAATCTTCCCTCTTAACTATTTATGAAAATGATTTATAATGTTACAGTATTTTTGATACCTAGGTACTTATTTCAACCTTAAATGATCAAAAAAAGGTGCAGTGGCCACAAACGGTACTTGTACTCTAAATAGAATACGTTTTGTGCAAATTGTTCCCAATTAGGTTAAATTTTGAAGATTTATTTTTTAGTTCACGTCTTGTTCTTCTCGTTCCTAGGTTTAATAGTTTACGCTACACGGAATGGTGATTGGAGGATTGCTTAATAGAGATCTAGAAAATGTAACACATTTACAACTTCCTAACTTCATCCCCGTCCGCGTTGATGTCGTTTATCGCTCTTCCCTCGGGAATTGTCCAATCCAAAGGTCTTAGAGTTCAAGCTATCTTTATGCCAAATTTAATTGAAATCGGTTCAGCGGTGAAAGCGTAACAAACAGACAAAGTGATTTTCACATTAATATAAGTTTGGATTGATTCGGCGCACTCACTCGTCGTCTCAGAGTTCCACGTATTTTTTATAATATTTCGATTTTATATTCAGTCTATATCAATGTAGAAATAAGTTCGTCAAAACTTACTTTAACCAGCTTCAAAGATTATCTCAAAATGTTATGTGACGTGATATTAAATTCAGTTGTGAAAAAATCGATCATTCATAAAGCTTACAATAATTTGTACGATTTTACCCGCAACAACACTCTTCAAATCACTACATAGTATAAAACAAAGTCGCTTCCCGCTGTCTGTCCCTATGTATGCTTAGATCTTTAAAACTACGCAACGGATTTTCATGCGGTTTTTTTAAATAGATAGAGTAATTCAAGAGGAAGGTTTTTTTGTATATTAAATTCTGTTTTATGTACGGGTATTACAGAAAACTAACATAAACCGAAGCGAAGCGAGGGCGGGTCGCTAGTGTTTTAATATAACCGTCGTACCGGGGGAGGGGGGTATTTGGTACACAACACTCGCCGTGAGACGTAGCACGGTCGCAGGTCACCTCTACCGCGGAACATCTAACACGAAACTCAACAACTGGCCCCACGCGACAACAGAGATCAAAGCACATTTACCAAGCAAACAGCCATTATACTGTGAGCTTCGTTTCCAAACAGAACCCCTAAACATAGAGATCAAAATGAAACGGTTCTGTCCGTAAATTCGACTGAGCGATCCCGCTGGAGCGTAAGAGAATAACACTACAGGTCGCGCGCCCCACACTAGCCGCAGTGTTTGTGTGTACCGCCGACGCGCCGTGTGGGGCCTCGTGAGGCTCGCTTAAGGCTGCGGCTCCACTGAGGCGGAGTTTTTTTTTTTTTATGGCATAGAGAAGACAAACGAGCACACAGGCCACCTGATGGTAAATGGAAACTGTGACCCATAGACATTCGCATTTACAAGACTGCAATGCAATCCTAAGACTGCAAATGCGTTGCCAACCCTGAGGACTAAGATGGAATGCCTCTATGCTAGTCATTTCACCGGCTCTCTTATCCCCAAACCGGAACACAACAATGCAATCACTGGTGTTTGGCGGTAGGTTAATGGATAAGACGGTTGTAGCGATCCGGACGGACCTTGCACAAGGTCCTACCACCCGCAAAACTAACGTGGCCAAGGCGCGCTCGACGTGACCGCATGCGCCTTCTATTGGTTAATATTGGCACAGCTCCGCTCCGCTCCGCTCATCTCCGCCTCAGTGGAGCCGCAGCCTAAGGCTCGCGCGGCGCGGGAGCGGGGCGCGCCGCATCGCACCGCAGCGGAAACGTTTACCCTCCGCCGAGCATTTAGCGCCGACGCATCTCAAACTGTTACAATCGTTTCCCTCGCGCTTCCTGCGGCGGCCGGCGCTGGCTCGCCGCGCCGGGAATCTTGTAGAGGAAACTACAGCGAGCGCAGCTATAAATTATCATTCTTGTACCTACCAAAAGAGCACCGATACAATACTTTTCTCGTTTAAAACTATAAATGCACTGGCGACTCCGTGTGGCAGATACACAAGTTGATATATGTATTTTTTGCGACTACAGTGGTTTTTAATGTCGTATTGTCTGAATGTAATCTTTGGTGTCGTGGTTTAACTGTTACAATTTATAGAATGTGAATCCATAACTGGCCAGCGATGTGTAAACATAATAAGTACTTTTTTTAATATTTTTATTTATTGTTCTGCAAATCTATTTCATCAATAAATGCATAAATTAAATAAATAAATAAGTACATATGACAGGTTACAAACTTACTTTTATTGCAGTAATGTATAATGGTGTCCCCTTGTTTCACCGACTTCATAGAATTTATTACTTCGCAGAATTGTCGTTACATACAAAACTATTTTATGCTGCTGAACCCGTATTTATTTCAGGTTCTCTTAAATATGATTCATGTAGGTTAGGCTACTTAGACTTGTAACCGTCACAAGAAAACCTAAAGCCAACACGGGTTCAGCAGAAAATTGTTTTCTATGAAAACCAAAATGATGCGAAGTGATAAGTTCTATGAAATTAGTGTAGGTGAAACAAGGGTAAACCATTTGTATACTATATCACTCGTCAAAATTAACAAATCTTGTAGAACTAACCTTGTTCAGGGTTGGTCCGGGCCGCTACCGCCACCTTATCCTTTAAGCTACAGCAAAACAGCAGCGTCAGCATTGTTGTGTTTCCCTGAGGTCCCCCCTCAGGGAAACACAACAATGCTGACGCTGGTAAGACACCGGTGAAATGACTAGCATAGCGGCAGGCATTTCATCTCAGTCCTTACGGTCAGTAACGCATTTACAGTCCTATGATTACAGTCTTAAGATTATAATCTTAAAAATGCAAATGTCTAAACAGCTGTGCACGTAACTCTACCTGTTTTTTACCCAGGCACATTCAGTTACAGGAATGTAATACGAGTATTCAAAGCGGAGTCGTGCGTTGTGAATGTGCTTATGTCAGGTACAGCAGAGCTGTAGGGTCCCGGCTGGCTCCCGCGCGTCACGCGGCTAGTTAGTTCGCGTGTATTGTGTGTCCCCGCGAGTCTCGCCGGCATTGTGCGTGGCGCTTTGTCTCCGCCATTGTCTCCGGCGAGCACTCGCGGCAACTAGGACGCGCCGCGCACCGCATGGAACTTGCGAGGCTACAGAATTCCGTCTTCTGGCGCTGTCGTTCGTGATGTCGAACGTATAAGGCTGCTAAATTGAAAATGCACGCGCTACAATGTGTTTTGTTCGCACTGACGGGACTACTTAATCTCGCCGCTTGGACATCACTCTTGCATTCGTTCACCTTTGCTTCTTTAGAGAATCACACCCCTGGAGACGTTGTCTAAGCGAAATTAACGGTTGGTTTCTGTATCGCTGTATGTCGCTTCCTACTCTTCACTTTCACGGAAAAGAAAGTATGTTAAGATTTTTCCAATATATGAAACTTAGAGCTAACAATCAAAAGAAACGAAAAATATACGACGTCTCGGGAGTTAGTGAAAAGGATAATTATTGTTAGTCGACTTAACTCATAATAACAAAAGGTATGAACATAAATAGTGTATACTGGACTCAAATCCATTTCCACTAAGATCCCAGTTTATGTGCCAGTCTCATTTATACTCATTAGTAAATCTCTAGTGAACATTCACTAAATCGCACGAGCACACTAAGTTTTATCGAATTAGTCCGGCGTCACCTTGGGAGCTGGGCCTGATGAGTTCAACGTACGAGAACTCAATTATCTTTTACAGCCTGAATAATTTAGAGGCTGACTCCACTAAATTACGACCGTAGCAACGTACGTTGCTAAGTACCTACATCTATAATTTTGTTACAAACGTTCTCGACCTACCTATTTATTTATTATTTATTTAGGGCTCACAAAACAAGTTTCTCTGTAAAATAATATTTATTTTGAAATGTTACTGTATTGTATTCAACTCGGCTGCCATTACTGTCAAGTAAATAGGAGCATTCGTAACGTTGACAACACGATAACATTACATGTCAAAAGCAACACGGTTTTACCGAGTTCAACAGAAGCCATGTCTTAGTTACACAATATTAAACGACAGTGTTGTAATGTCTGGGCTATAGAACTCTAAGGTCAAATTTTCAATTCCTTTTTCGAATTTTAACAAAGTTTAACTACTGATCAACCAACGGGCCCTAAGCTATGTCTGCAGACATACATTTAAGTTAGTTAAATAACTTTACATCACGATGGAGTTTGATTTCTCTATCTTAACGATTGATCGTAAATACTTGCCTTATTTAGATACATAAAGTAAGAACCAATCGTAAAATTATCAGAATATATCTACTATAGATAGAGTGCTTTGAATCGTTACATAATTATAGTATATATTTACGAAAACTAAGTTAGATGCTGGACCGATCGCAGCCATTTAACGACAATAATCCTCGACGACGTTTTAAATAAACATTTTCGTACACCAACGAACACGTACAGTCCTAGCTTACATTGTTGCAAACTTCCGCCAATCTACGCTAAACAGAGCATCACTGACTAAACTATCGGAGACCTGAAAGATACAATGTTCGAGTTCAATAGCCGCTGCTCTGACATTAGCGCCATTACCACCGTCCCGCGAGGCCAGCACGATTAAACCGTGCAACACGACGCACGGGCGTGAGTCAGCACACGCGTCTGATTGCGCCGAGGACGCCGCGCGTGATTGCCGCCGATGATCGACTGACGGCCGTCTGATTGATCGAGCCCCGCACTAGTTTTATTGTAGCTGCATCGCTGCGTGCTCGGAATTGATTCTGCTATTGTTTCGCATGCTCTTTCACGGCGGACAGCGAGCGGGCCTCGTTAAAACTGCTCGAGCCAGCCGCTGACAGTATTTACTAAAAGGCGAGTGATCGATCACGGCTCCATTATCTGAGAGCTGAACTTTTTGCGTAAATGTCGCTCTCAGCTGAACTTTGCGATTCATTACGGTTTTGTTATATTTTCGTGCGCAAATATTTTACTAATTATGTTTGCTGAGTGTTCAATGTCGCCCTAGAAAGGCGAACTACGATGGTGTATTCTACTGTGAACGTTCACGAGGGACCAGGAAAGTGGCGCCCTGAATATCATAATTCTCAGGAGCCACGCGCTTCCGTTGTGTATCTTTTTATTACATTCTTGCGTGTTAATAGAAGAGATTAGAGCTGGGTTGGGGCAAGTGAGTGTTTAACCGCACACTTGTGTTCTTAATCACGTTTATAACTCGTATCAGTAGAAATGTTAGCCCAAAACATGCAACCCAATAATAACTCCTTGAACATTTTGTGAATAAATAACGTTAATGTTGAGGTCAACGTCCCTAGCATTAAAAACTAAATGGTAAATTTCGAAAAATATTAGTGACTGCGGACGATACGGGATCAATCAGTGCGGAGACGTTTAGGTTTCCTATGAGCATCGTCTATCTCATTATCATCCCGATAGCCAGCGTGCAGTGGTGGTACATGTGGTGACTTGTGTTTCTGTGGCAGTGCTGTCGTGCGGCGAGGCGGGCGCGGGCGCGGGCCGCGCGCGGCGCTACGTCGGGCTGTACACGGGGCCCTACTTCGACCCCGCCGCGCCCAACAACATCACGGCGCAGCTCGGCACACACGCCTACCTGCCCTGCAAGGTAACAACAATGCCTTCTGCACCTGGGGGGTTATTACGACGTGGCTATGCCGTTTATTTTACGGTCAGCGTAAAGGACGGAGCTATAACAGTTACGTAACTCTGTCCTTTTCTCTCAGCGTATAATGAATTGCACGGATACGTCATAATAACCCCACTGATACTTATAATAAAAGATCACAAAGCAGAGTCATACATAAAGTGATTGTGACGAAATTGCAAATGCCGCCATTATGGCTAATTTTTAATTCGGCAAGTAGTGAAGAGTAAGTTGTCAAGTGTTGTTCAGTGGGTTGTGTCTGGGTTGCAGGTGCGGCAGCTGAGCAACAAGTCGGTGTCGTGGATCCGGCGGCGCGACGCGCACATCCTCACGGTGGACCGGTTCACCTTCATCGCCGACGAGCGCTTCCAGGCGTTCCTCGTCGAGGCCACCGACACCTGGACGCTCCAGGTACGCACTAGTTTCCTCCTCTTTCCTGCGAATGGCTTAAGAGTACTACCTTCTTCTAAATGTGACTGAATAGATGGAAGACACTAAGTTATCACAAAGTTGTCTTATTAATGAAAAAACAATAACGTGGTACGGAACTCTTGACAGTTCTCAATTATCTATGCAATAAGTATACTGCTACTATGTACCCTTTCCTACTCGAGCTAATAAGCTATGGTGCCTTTCGTTATTTTTTTTAACGCACGGGGATATTACGAAGCTAAGATTTAAATAGGATAACTTGGTTCCAATGTTTCATCATCACCATTTACTTAAAAGCTACACACTTGTCGGTGCAGTAATTTCCATTATTTCCTATTCCGAGCCTTCACTATACTACACTGATACGGCACGACTCCTACTTTTCCTTTTAATTGGTCTTGGTACGTAAGTTCTTCTTGGTCTCCCTCTTTTCCTTTTTCCTTCTATTTTTCCTTCAATGATCATCTTAATAATCGTCGGGCCGTAACAGGTGACCAAACATTTCATAGTCTATTATCTACCCTGTGTATTCGTCTATTAAGTATGTATTGTTCCAATGTTTACCAGGTTTTAATCTTCAAAAATGACTTGAAAAATTAAGGCAAATATTGATTTATGGTACAAATGATGTGTGTGTGTGCAGGTGAAGTACGTGCAGGCGCGCGACGCGGGCGTGTACGAGTGCCAGGTCGGCACCGAGCCCAAGATGAGCCACTTCGTGCAGCTCAACGTCGTCGGTCAGTGCTGCTGCTGCATATCCTTATCCTTGTTCTTCTCAGCAAGTCACTCGTTTTCTGCTAGGCATATACCTCTTTCAGCTACTTTTACGACATTCTTACATTTTATTTACACACTTTCCAAATTTCCATATCTCAGATTTCTCGCGTGAATCATTTTACGTAAACAACCAATCTATTACCTAGCATGCTCTGAAAACCCTAAGGTTGGATACATCTAATGAAATCACCGGGTAGGATTACAGAGGTACATTAGATAATGAAATGACTTGTGGGATCTTGTCAGGTTATCTCAGTGGAAGTCGCGTACAGGTTTTGGGTTCAGGTAAAATAAATTTGTCACACGCGTTGTAAAACAGTGAAAAAGAATAAATGGAGAAAGCAAAAGAGCAGCATAAACTGAATAATGAGCATGTTTACCACCGTAAAACTACACGACTATGGTCCTGGCCTACAATAATAGTCCAATTTTACTTATCACATTATTCTAAAAATATGATAGCTTTAGCTCTAGCTTGAGTTTGGAGCAATCGATTTTTGGCTAAATAGTACATAATAATAATCATACTTTAGAATAATGTAATGAGGAAAATTGCACTATTGTTACAGGCTAGGACCATAGTTGTGTAGTTTTACGGCATTCAATAATAATATAGTACACAGAGATGAAGATTATTTACTATCCTATATAATCAGGAACGATAATTAGTGAACCATTTTAAAAAAATCGACTTGAAGTCGTCAATATTATATTAGAGATGCCAAATAATGTGTAACTTATAGGACTAATCTTCATATTGGGATGACCTGATTTCAGTGCCAAAGATCGAGATCGCGGGCGAGGCGGAGGTGTTCGTGCGCGCGGGCAGCACGGTGCGCGTGACGTGCGTGATCACGCAGGCGCTGGAGGAGCCCGCGTACATCTTCTGGTACCACAACGGCGCGCGCGTGCTCGACTACGACCGCGCCGCGCGCGACATCCGCATGGAGCGCCGCGCCCCCGACACCACGGTAACGCAACACACTACTGGTGGTTGTCGTCGTTACATGCTCGTACCAGCTCTTTAGTGCCGGTACTGGGGTACGACCACTGGGCTTCCATTTTTTAACACTTTTGCAATCATAATTAACAACTCGACCGCCTCTCCAGTCAAGATAATATTGCTATTGTAAAATGATGTGTCCCAGTAGTAAAGAGATAAAATTAGGTTAGAAATATTTAATATAAGGAATGCAATAAAAACAAGATTTATTGGTTCGTAATAAATATTGTATTCTTAAGATCAAATAACTATACTAAATTGGTGCATACTTTGCTAAACAAAATATTAAGGTATTTTGCTGTCTGTCTCATCAGAGCTTTTAAAATCTCAAAGCTACAGTTTTAGCTAATCTAGTCCACTGACTGTTAATTGCAGTGAAAGATTTGGGTTTGTCCACTTGCTTGGCTCCTTCTCCCTTTTGTAGGTTACGTGTCAAAACGCCTAAAATTAATAAGCCTAATGTATCATAATACCTAAAAGTTCATAATACCTAATGGTCTTTTTTACAGAAACCGAAAAGTTTTAAGGATATTTTAAAAGGCCACTGCATAGAACTCATTAGGTTAGGTTAGGTTAGTTTTATAACAATCCTGAAAAATGTACGGTTTTAATAAAAAAGACCATTATGATACATTAGGCTTATTAATTTTAGGTATTCTCATACGTAACCCTTTTGTATACTTTTACTCCGATAGTTAAACAAACAAATTAAAGGTTGAATCATTAACCCTCTTCCTGGCCAGAACAGATATTGATATCTTTAAGTTTACTGCTGTACCTCTGACAGATATCAATGGAACTTGCTCATACTTATATTTTACCTTATTTATGTTTTGAACAGTCGAAACTGTACATTGTGATCCAGTAATATATTTAAAATGTCGGTTTTCTTTACATAAAACATATTTATATTTCTGTTATTACTTGTTCTTCTAGCTTTCTCTTCAAAAAAATTGTGTGTCGTATGCGTTAGTACTGAAAAACTCTGTTCTTAATTAGTTCTTGTTCCGCTCTCTTTATTATTGAAAACAAGCAAAAAAGTAAGCGACTACCGGTTTATTAGAAAGATTTAACATCCACTCTCGACCTGCGAGTTGGTTAAACCTTTTTGGATGTTTTCTCACTGACCAATTTTGTTTATGAAAATTGTCTCTTTACTTCTAGGACACTCTTAACACTACGATAACAATAAGTGGGAAGACAAAGTGGGATATAGGCCCTAGTGAAATGGCTAGCATACTAAAACTACTCAACGAAACTCAGGTTGTGCTTGATATTGCCAATGTCTGTAAGCCCACGTTTTCTTTTTTTAATTGACTTAAATGCCTCGGCCCTTCTATGGGATACTTAAACGGTTATAAAAAATCGCCGTTCACTAACTATATACGAGTGAATGTCATTCCGATCTAGATCATTCTGTTGTACACCTAACCTCGGATCAACGATGTACGAAGTTCAAAAAAAATCACACGACATTGTAATTTTTTCAATAGCTTTCGAATTGACCAACTGAGGATCCTAAAAGAAATTATCTCTTTATCTCGCTCAGTGACATTTATTATTACTGTTTGAGAATCTGAATCTTTAGTTACGTAGGTACATATTATATGCCGCAATATCAGTTACTAGATAATCTAGCGGCTAGTTCCTTAATGGCTGACTTTTTGGCGTGAGTAGACTCCAAAAAGCATACACTTTCATGAACTTGCAGAATAATATGTATTGTTTTGTTATTTCCAGGTGGGTGACCTGGTGATGTACAACACGCGGCGCGAGGACTCGGGCAACTACTCGTGCGCGCCGTCCAACCTCGACTCCGCGTCGGTCGTGCTGCACGTGCTCAGCGGTACGTCCGCAGCCTTACTAGCTCACCATCATCATCATCATCGTCGTCGCCATAACCATCATCATTTTCTTCTTTATCCTCATCATCATCATAATCATTATCACCGTAGTTGTCCAACGCAGACCAACATCGGTTCCTTACGGAGGCTGCACGTACTGCCTGCATGCCTTGCTCGTGTTTGTCCTCTACATGGACGATGGTCTTTTTGAAGGACGTAGCTAACTAATAAATAAAATAATTAAAAATGATTGGTTCTATGTCCTTTGTTTATTTAGCTTCTTGTCCTTAACATCTTTGTAAATAATAGGAAAATGGTCAGAGTGCGACGTGTATTTTCCCTAACTTACCGCATGACAATCTAACCAAACTCTTCAGCCAAAAAGCGGTATCTCAAATTCAATAGTCAAATCACATTTAAGCCTCTACTAGTACTAATAAGGTATTGCTACTGGTGCTTTGTCTGAAATGCTGCCATTAGGTTTAGCAGCATTGAGGAACGCAAATGTCTGAAAGTGCTTGTAAATTATAAACCACAATTTCAGCATTTAGTTATAGGTCCCTGTCCATATAAGACTGCGGCTCCACTGAGGCGGAGCGGAGCGGAGCTGTGCCAATATTAACCAATAGAATCTAAACTAACGTGCGCAAGCCGCGCTCGACGTGACCGCATGCGCCTTCTATTGGTTAATATTGGCACAGCC
>OZ014455.1:67633-88484 GCA_963966035.1 Acleris laterana | reverse complement strand
TTTTTGGCCACTTTACCCTTCTTTCTTAAAATTCCCTTAATTTGAGCCCAATAATGCTCGATTGGGCGGCACTGTGGGACATTTGGTGGGTTCAGTCCCTTGGGTACAAAAGGGATATGATTTTCCTTGAAGAAATTTATCGTGTCCTTAGCGTAGTGGGCTGGGGCTAGATCAGGCCAGAATAACGTAGGGACGTTATGCTTCTTCACAAATGGCAGCAACCGCTTTTTAAGGCATTATTTTATGTATATTTCTCTGTTGACGGTACCTTTTGTGACAAAAATGGAGCTTTTGTCGCCAAACTCACAGATAGCTTGCCATACGAGAAATTTTTCGTCGAATTTCCCAATCTTAACAGTTGTTTCAGACTCGAGAAGAGTTTCTCCTTTACCCGCCGTGTAGTATTGTGGACCAGAAAGCGTTGTAAAATCAGTTTTGGTATAAGTTTCGTCATCAATTATTAAATGTGATTTTGTTGTGCCAAGGAAATCGTATAGTTTTCGAGCTCGGCTTTTAATTACAGAACGCTGCTTTTCGGTCACTTTTGCCGTCTTAACTTTCTTCCGGGTCTGCATACCTGCTCTTTTCTTAGCTCGTTGCACCATAGATGCATTTGTGCCACATTTTTTGGCAATATCTCTGACGGACATACTTCGATTCCGCTTTATGCAATTGATTATCTTTTTGTCAAGCCTAGGGTCACTTGGCCCTTGAAGTCTACCACTTCCGGGCTTCTGTTCAAGAGACAATGTATTAAAATAGTTCTTCAAAATAAAATCCACAGAACTTCGCGGTAACTTTAGGTCTTTGGCGATAAGACTCGTAGGACGTTGCGGATTTTCACGCCATTTGGAAACGACCATTTCGCGGCGTTGTTTTCTATTAATTGTCGAAAGTAAGTTTTTCCAGATATCCGAGTAATTTATATAGCAATGGCTAAGGTAAGAATGACACTCATTTATGACAGCAAGAAAATAATAGCTATCTTGTTTGGAATAAAAATTACAGTTATTTGAAATTTACAGTTTTTTTTCGGTACAGGCTTTACACGAGAGTAGATGGGTGTCTGCTGATGAACGTGCGCCGAACAAGGACCAAGGCTGGTTTGTCAGCTGGGACGGTGATGGCGTCAGTCTGCTGGGACGGCGAAGGAGCTATCATGATTGATTATTTAAGAGGAAGCACGTTTCGTAATTAGTATCGATTCACGTTTTGATGAATCACATTTAGATTAGGCATTATCTGTACGTGTACCTAGCCGCGCATTAGTTAAAATAATATTAAAGGTTGGGCAGGTTAAGTGTCCTAGTTTTGTATCGGCATATTACTTAATATAACGAAGTTTTTTTCACATTATTGTGTTTTTTTTAGTCAGAATTTATTAGTCGTTACGATTTATAGACGTCAGCGTGTTTATTTATTTGGTTTGCTGACAGATAAAACACCATTAACTTAATTTTAAAATAACATGTGTAGGGAAGAGTGACAGGTTATTTAAGTTTTGCGTCCGATGCATGTTCACAGCGTCTCGCGTGCAGTCAAGTCAAGGTCTCGGCCCAGGGTAGAGTGGAACCAGAGGGGCGATTGCCTAACACACTCGTAATCGCAATCGTTTTCATTTTGAAAATCGAAGGCTTGTCTGCATACAAAATGAAAACAATTGTTCCACTTTGAAGCCAATGGCGATTGCCAGTGCGTTAGGCAATAGCGAAACTGCATTAGCTGTGCTTGCGTGCTGGACCGACATTATATTATTTCAGGATGACACATCCTGTTTTAAGAAAACTCTAAACTTCACTCAAAAAACATTATCAGACCAGGTCCAAACCTCTAATTTCAACGAAATAAAACAAAAACGTTTACTCGACTTAAAACTTCCTCTATTTACGTAGGACCTCCTTCCTCGTTTTTTCTTATTTAAGTAATGACTTAAACACGTACGCATCTTGGTTTAGTGCGGGAGTCCGGCTCGCACTCTTATTTTTAGTTTGAGAACAACATTAAGTGATGCTAAAAACTTTTTAAAAGAGAAATACTACCCCTTTCTTCATTGCTTACTACTGGCAATTACCTTTGGCTGGAGTTATAAGCGCAGCTCACTGGCCGTCAGGTGATGTCATGAGCGGCATCAATAAACTGCCTCATCAATAACTATAACGAATGATAGCGAAGGCCGCGCCGCGTTGCGTGACGCTGCCATCGATCTGCGAGCCCGCGCTGTCCTTTGTCGCCGGTCAATCACTTATTTTAAGCGGCCGATCTGACAGAACTAATGGCGCATTTACATTAGTTCGATGACCGAATGTATCGGCTGTATTCTGTTTAACCGGACCCGTTATCCATCTAACCTATCATAATCCAAAGAAAAAATAAAAAGAAGAAACTCACTATCGATCATTCGATCGATTGATCTTATCGATCAATGCGCATCGATCGATCATGAATGTGTATTGATGAGCCGAAACCGCTGGACGTAGGCACTTGAAATGTAGAGGGTATATTCCTTGGATATTTAGAGGCGCACCAAGAAGGGAGTTTTGGAAATTCTAAGGGGTCCAAATAGAGGGAGTAGCGGGAAACTAATTCTACGTCCCGATGCCGTCCGCGGGAGCAGCGGCGTCCACTGATTTTATATAAATAACGATTAAATAAATAGAAACCCCGACATAATGACGACTCCTATCAAACAGCCTAACCCAACCCTACATAATAATCACCTCAATGAAAGTAACTTTCTATTTTTATAAGGTGCTCTTAAATCATGCATCAGAAAACCTGGAACCGAAGAAAACAAAAAGGAAGAATCCGAACGCAGATTTTTAAAGAATTCAAATCATTATCAGCTTTGAAAGTAGAGGTTGTTATATTGGGCGTTTTATCTGTGTAAGCAATAGTTATATTACAAGTTCAGCTCCTTAGTCTTTAAGCTGCAAAAGAAAAAAATCCGTACTTCTGCACAGGCTGTTAGGTTTTCAAAATGTCCCTAGTGAAGCTTCTTGCCCAAATCAAATGTTTTGAAACCATCATTGCTGAACTTAAACAAGTTGTTTTGTTTGATGGAAGTGGTTGTTGTACATTAATAATTATGAGAAAAGCTGGCTGGCATCGTTTTGCCTTTCCTTGGCGGTTTGTGCCAAAATTGTAATAAAATGAAGTTTCGCTTCACCGTATTGTTGTGTACATGAAGGCGTGTGCCCGCGGCCCCGGCGCCGGCCTCCGAGGCAGGTGCACCGCCGCCGCGGGCTCCCACCGCTGTCACAGGTAACTACCGACAGGTGTTATATTTCCGCAAACCTTGGAAAAAAATTATACTTAACTCTTTAAAAATTCTCTTATTTGTTTTTGCCGTAGATATCGCAAAGTTCTATAGTCATAAATAATTATACAGTTTGCATTGAACTTAAAGATTATCCACGGTAAATACTTATTGCTTGCATTAAATGTCAATTTACGCTGTTAAAACTAAATTAATAATAATTATTATTACTACAGTTCAATTATACAGGACGTTTAGTTTTATCTGCTCCCGGGCTGCGGGCGAACAAACCGCCGCGTTTTGTTTCTTTGTACTCGTAGTATTTATTCAACAAACAACGTTCCTATATTTCCAAACCCGATAATGATCGAATGGATAAACATCAGAAAAAAAGTATAATTGCCGTAATTTTCCGAACTCTATAATCGATATTAGCCATAATTATTATGGTTCTGAAATGACTGCCTATAATAGTCTAACGTGCAGTCGAACTAATGGAAATCTAGTCACCATATTATAAGTAGGTATGTATGTTAAATTCACGCAATAAGTCAAATCTTACGCGAGGTTTAGACTAGCAACAAAAATTGTAGAAGTTGACTGCTGTTATTTTAACTTTAAAGTTAGAAAAAGACAGCAAAATTGTACTTCTTGCTCTAGAACTAAAGTTAAAGTGAGACAGCAATTAACTTCTGCAATTTTTATTGCTAGTCTATTTCACTCTTAACAACGTCTCTAGAGATTCAATTGCTTACATCAATTTTAGATAAAATTCTGTAGTAGCCAGTAGTTATCTGAACGGTTGAACAATTTGTATACAGTTTTCAAAATCCGCGTAGGATACCCATAAAAGAGGACCGTTTGGGTCCCATTTTTCGAAAACTTCTATACCAGCAGATAAATCTAACATCATACTCAAAACTAACATCTGCTAGTCCAATACAACTAGTTGACAATTATCCAGGTGCCACTTAAAAGGAGCACGCAGCGGAGCGGGTGGGTTGGGGTGTATTCATATTGAGAAAGCGAGCTTGAAAAGCCCTAATTATTAACATAAACTCCCCAAAAAAGAAACGGGGTACATTGCGTACAGTCACGAGATTAAATTTGGTACCTACCTTAGGTCCAAAGTCAATTTGACACTCTTTAACAATAAGGTTGAGTTTCCTAAAAACTACAAATGACTTGACATCTCTAATGACATTGACGACTTCAAGCATATTTTTATTGAAATGGGTCCCAAGTTAACGCTCGTGACCGTACATACCGTCACGCCTTCATTCTCAGAGTGGGGAAGGCAGAGCTACAGAATTACCAACAACTCTTAAATCTTGTTGTTTATTCTGTAACCACATTTTTCACAAACGGGCTAAGATGTTTACAAGCAAAAGTATATTTAAGTTTATTAGAAGCGGTTTATTCCGTGTCCAGATTAAACAGTTAAACATTTTCTTTAATATAACTGAGAAAAGAGAACTGATAAGATAACTTCAATAATTGACAGATCCAAATTTTTTCAGGCCAAAAAGGTGGAAACAATACTAGTAGTTTTGGCCTTGTAAGTAAAACTTACCAATACTAACGCCATCTTCTGTGTTTGAACTGAACTAAAACGTCGGTACATTTCGTTAACGGCGCGCCGCGCCCTCCCTAACCGCGTACTCATGGTTGACCTCGATACTCGACCCTCCTTGAGCCTCATGTTGTTTGGTTTTCACTAGAGATGACGCCAGTTTTCACTTATTATTGTATTTAACTTTCGAAATTGATAGTTTTGACACCGGGAGGGACGCGACTGTTATACAAGCGAGTAAGGGCCACTTGCACGCAGAATTTAACCCTGGGTTAAGGCACTAACTCGAGTTAGTAGACGTCAGATTCATACGAAAACTGTCATTTTAACTCGAGTTTGGCCCGCTTGCGTGGACCAGAGTTAGCGTCTTAACCCGAGGTTAGGCGGCAAACCACGTACAAAAGTAGACGCTTAACTGTGGGTTAAGGGTTAACTCTGGTCCGCGCAAGTCCGCGTTAGGCCCACTTGCGTGGACCAGAGTTAGCGTCTTAACCCGAGGTTAGGCGGCAAACCACGTACAAAAGTAGACGCTTAACTCTGGGTTAAGGGCTAACTCTGGTTCGCGCAAGTGGGCGTTAGTGTCTTAACCCAGGGTTAAACTTTTCGTGCAAGTGGCCCTTAGTGTAAAACTGCTTTATTATACTTGTGTAACATATAGAAACGGGTGTGCTCACAATGCACATTATGCACAAACACAACAAAAATACCAACTTTATAACAGTCTTTTACGGCAAAGGAGACTAACATAAAACAATAAGTAGGCTAGCTAACCGCTATTATAGTCAACTTAGAATCAGATGCATGAAATCTCATTGAATTATTCACCTACCCTACGCGCTTTACTGACGACGCAAGTTATTTTAATACAAACTCCACATAACTTCTGGTTTAAAAAATATGTTTTTTTATTACATTTCATTTATTTTAATGGTTACGGTTATCATTATTGTTTTTAAAGAACTTAACTAACATCTTTTTAAAGTTGATGTAAATTTAATTTGGTTTTCTTTTCGTGACATGAAGGAGGCCGCTAAGCTAAATTTCAAATGAGCATTTTCTGTTTTTCTTTCAGTTAGTCTTGATATTAGTTTATTGACAAGGGTCCCCCGGGAGGGTTCATGCTTTGAGGATTTATCACTTCGTAACATTTTACTTAGATTATAGGATAGGACAAGATTTAGGTTCGAAAAGTCAACGAACATAGCTTTGTGTAGACGAAAGAAAAGTAACTAGATAACCTTCCGTCGGGCCGTCGGGTAAAGAAGAATAAAGTAAAGGTAAATTGGCCTTAGTTAGAGAGTAATTACTCTTTTATTACTTCATAACGCTGACGTCATCTTCTTAGCACATTTTTCACTTACCTATATTTGTTTTGAAACAAAAAAGCAGATTCCTTGAATGTATTTTTTTACCAAAAAACACTATAGAATAATGGTGAAAGAGTACGTAAGGTGATAAAGACTAACAAGGACAACACGTATTCGGCGTAACAACCTCTCCCATCGAGTTAGTAAGAGGCCCTCCTTTATGGTTATTTTAGAGTTCCGTAGCTACGAAGGGAAAACTGAACTCTTATTAGAGCACCATCCGTCACATTAACCTAATAATAAGTTTTTTGTTAAGATATCCGCTATAAAAACACTGTTTTCAGTTTTTAACAGATTACCTTAAAATAAGGTTAGGGTATGTTTAGTGGTGACAGGAACTTGTGCAGGGTCCGCCCGGGTCACGACAACCAGCTTGTACTTTAAACTTCCACCAAGCAGCAATGTTCGCATCGGTGTGGTGTGGAGGTAAGGCAGCCGGAGATGTTACTAGCATAAAGGAATTCCATCTTGGTTCTCAGGTTTGGCAACAATGGCAACGCAATTGCAGTCTTAGAATTGCAGTCATGGGATTTTAGTATTAAGAATTTAGATCACATTTACCATCAAGTGGCCTGTATGCTCGTTTACCTTTCCCTTGCCAATAAAAAAAAATATATTTACTCTATATGGACGACATGAGACAGTAAAACCATATTAAGACAAATAACGCATAAAATAAACCCGGGTAAGAGCATGTCGGACCATGCTCAATGTAAGGCTCCGCAGCCGTTACGACAAACACAACAAACTATCTCAAGAAAAAACATGTATGAACCAATTTTTGGTGCTGTCATAGATGATTTTTAGTATACATAAACACTTTAGTCGCCTAATTAAGTCTCTTTAGTCGTGATAGTTTTAGGGGGGGGGGGGAGCGATACTTGACTCGTAACAAAAATTTGCGTTTTAAAGGTTAATATTTCATAAACGGGTCCCTTAATCGAAAAATTGTTTAAACAAACCTGCAATACTTTGGAAAGACCTATCCAACGATACCCCACAATATTATGAAGTAGACCAGAAAAAAAAACATTCCCGCGTTACGAGTAGGGGAGGTACAGTCAAGGGCAAAAATATGTATACACTTTAGTACCTTGTCTAATTGTCGTCATATTTTTAACTGCCATATATGAACTGTCACAGTGGTTAAAGTGACAAGGTACTAAAGTGTATACATATTATTGCCCTTGACTGTACACGAAAAAACACTTTTTTCTACATTTATTTTACCTTTTCGTTGGCGTGACTAATATGAATGCCAAATTACAGCTTTCTAGTAATACGAGTCTCTGAGCTAGGCTGCGGACGGACGGACGGGCGGACGGACATGGCGAAACTATAAGGGTTCGTAGTTTGACTACGGAACCCTAAAAACGCACATAATATGTTCCTTTGGGATTCGCGTCCTTAAAAATAAAATATAAACATGAATCTCCTTCTCTAGCAGTCAGGTAAGAAGCGTAAACAAACCGACGGATGCTCGGCGCAGTGAGCCTCGACGGCTTCATTGTAGCATCTCGCTCGCAACTCTTGGTTTCGAAAGCCAAAAACGAAATCAAATGAAGTAAGTAAGTACAATGACGGCTGCTGCTGATACGAGTAGGAATGCATGAAAGCCAAAACACGCTGCACCGACCTCAGATTAATGAAACAAAGGCGAAAGGATGTCGAAATTATTATATTTTCATGAATGATGGTGTTATTACGTGTGAAATGCCGTCCTGAACCCTAATTATACGAGCCCGACTCGCTTTTGGCCGGATTTAACCGATGTAGGTTTTATTCATGCCTGTAACAAGCCACAAAGGAACAAAGATACTTCAGTGTTAGTCATCGATGCGGGGGCTGCCGTGCAAACGGGACGATTGAATCTAAGATACAGAATATTTTGAGGCCTCCATAATAAATAATAATAATGATAACGTTACACTGGTTTGAGCAAGTCATGATCCCAGCCAAGTTTGTTAACTTGGTGATTGTTATTTTAATTATATTTTCAATGTTTCCGAAGTTTCTCGTTAAACTTTAAAATGTTATTTCGCAGGAAACAAATATTTCCTTGGTCTAATTGAGTTTTATGAAGAGCCGTGACTTCGGTCGCGTACAATTCGTTAATCAGGATTAACACGGCCATGTTATACATTTCTATACAAATAGAATAAAAAATGTAAATGCTTGCCAGGGGTCAGTTTCATACAAATTGATCTAGCTCTAGCCTAGCTTAAACAACGTACTATGGTTGCTAGACAACGATAAACATTTATTATAGTTACTTATTTAGAGAAATAAACACTTAAATACACATATTTAGTAAAGAATGCTCACGTCCATTACACAAATACATACATATGTATACTAAAATACTAGACCAATTGCGTAGTCATAAATATCATAAATAATCTTCAAGTCTGTCACATTAATTGATAAATGAACAATCTTTCTTTTTGCGTATACCTATACCTAATCAGAGTTGTAACTACGTTCAGTTAACATTGTAACTGAGGAAGCCCGTGCTCATCACAAGAACCAGCAACTTCCCCCGCCAGTCCATCTAGCAGGTCGTCAGCTCTCTTATGATACCTCCAATAACTTGACAGTAGCCAAAGGAGGCCTAGTTCAAAACATAACAACACATCATACGTAAACTCGCGCCTTCGTTCCCAGAGCGGGGCAACTCTAAAAACCTGTAGATTATTCTGTAACCACATTTTGCATCATTAGGCTATGATATTCCAAACAATACAATAACGCTATATCCTTTTACTGAGAAAAATAGACCCACTGTATCCTTCATAATATTTTATAATTAGCGAGGGCACCGTTTTAATTTTACGGCTAACTTTCGTGATCTGAATTGTTCCTAATGCCAATTGAAGATTAGTTAAGGCAGAGTGCATTTTAGGTAAAATATTAGTTGGGCCCACAGGGTCAAGACCCAGAAATAGAAGCTCCGCGGTAGTTAAAAGGATTGTAAAGTTAAAAATTTCCACACATAATGCGATATCGTTTCTTTCCCCTAAAACCTAATCCGATTTGTATGAGTTTCCAAGAAAATTTTACTTAAAATGAAACAAATTTAAAAAACAAAAGACAGAAACGTACACATACATACACATACATAAACTCACGCCTTTATTCCCAGAAAGGGGTAGGCAGAGCTACAGAATTTCCAACAACTATAAAAACTTTTTGATAATTCTGTAACCACATTTTACGTACATACCTAGTTCTTTATAATAACTACATCACTCAAAAATCGTGGATATCGGACTTGATTTAGGGGATGAGAAACGTCATGCCCCAGAGCTAAATTTGTATGTTTTTTTTTATTGCCACGCGATTTAATCCACGGCCACACTGTCAAACTGAATTCCGGAAAGAGAAAATAGACGATCAAAAAAACGCGTCATTCGACCAACCACAAAAATACACGTAATAGTACTAAGGGCAGATTCGACCAAACGAGAGTAGATTAGTGTAGACCAAAGAATAATATCTTAGAACAAATCGCCAGTTAAAGGAGAATAAGTAAATCAGATTTAAGTTTTACGAACGATGATTCTAAGAATAGTGAACCTTTTCGGGAGAAGTTACTATACCACCATATATCGCATAGAATAACAGAGTTATTCCCTTTTCCAAGAATAATTTAATAGCGTCCACTTTTTGTTTTGTGTTGTTAGTGCTGTCAAATCAACTGAACACACATTTTCCTATGACAGATATTTTCCAGTCCTATACAGGGTGAAATCTAAGTCGTGATTCCAATGATCACCTCTGTGTTCTACCCACGAGAATGAACAACTTTCACTATGGGACCAACTCTGAAATATCGAAAAAAAAATCAGCTTCATACATTTTGGTCGAGTGCGTATTGAACTTTTCTATGAAACAGCTGATTTTTTTTTCGATATTTCAGAGTTGGTCCCATAGTGAAAGTTGTTCATACTCGTGGGTAGAACACAGAGGTGATCATTGGAATCACGACTTAGATTTCACCCTGTATAATACTGTAAAAGTAAGTTGACATGACTGAATTTTTGACATCGTTCCGTTGTACAGCAATATTTTTTTGCCGAGTAATAAATTATATCCCTATTATTCGTGTATATTCAAGCTTGGTCGAATCCACTCTAAGAAATAAAGATTTCATGAAAAGTCTAACAAAATTAAATATGTCTATTTCTAAATTATTTTACAAAACATTGTTATTATTATGAGTTTGACTCTGTATAATAAATATTGAATAAAATACCTGTTTATTTACTTTTAAACCAAACGTTGAGTTTCTTTACTTAGAAGGTCCCTAAGCAAATAATACAAACACGCTGAAATATCATCGAACTTCAATAAAATATTAAACCACGAACAAGACCTTCATTTTAGGAATTATATTAACGCTTGTTTGCCGACTCTCTGCGTTTACTTTCTTTATTAATATAATTGCGAAAAAGGAACTTTGCCTTCAATTCCATTAACATAACCAGAATTATAAGAAGCCAACGATTTAAAATACTAAGTTTCTCGAAATCTCTTGATTTCATTAAAGTTAATTTTTAGCATTTCTAAGGGCCTTTTTTCATTACGTAAATAGTTTAGAGTGTTTAACGACGTTCAAAGACGAAGAAATGTAAATATTTTTATGCTACAATCAGAAAGAAAAACCAGACATATGAGAGTTCAACTCCCGGGGGCGATCCGTACGTAGAGATAATGAACCACTATAAACTGACACGCACTAACGTACGTACTCACGTACTTAATGAATCTTAATTTTAACTAAACGCCAAATATACAAACCGACACACACAGGTGATCATGTATAGGAAAAGACGGAGGGAATTTAAGCAAAAGGAAATTATTATTTACCTCTAGTTTACTTCTTTAACAATATAAACAATCCTATACAGCGGGTAAATAAGAAAGCGAGCGAGCTCCGCCGCCGTCTGGAGACCCTTCTTACTAAATCTTCCTCATCGTTCTCTGTTCAAAAGGGTCATCACAATTTGCTAACGAGGAATTTACCGAAGGCACCTTTTTCTTATAAAAATGCAAGGCTATTTTAGATGCCTAATACGTACCGTAGGTACTAAAATTATTTGTCCTCTATAGCTCAAGAAATTATAGAAATTTCTTGAGCTGAATAGATTTAACTTTGAATGATGTTATCTTGGTACAGCTGACAGCAGATTCCAAATGTTGAAGCACAGAACTGATTTTCCTTCTGTTATATTATTATTTATTTTCCTGCTCCGTCCAGGCAAGTAAAGTCAACACGAAGGTTTAAAAATATAAGATCAACTAAAAATCTAAAAAAATCCATAATCACAGGAAAATTAATTAGGTAATGTTAAAGAGGGCAAGAATGTCGTTAAAATGAAAACAAATCGTGTTTTTTAATCAGTTACTTAAAATTCTTACCCATACAGTGCTGACGAGTTAAATTAACCCAGCTTTGTTTAATAAACTCAGTGGCCGTCCAGTTTAAAGTGGACTGTATGGCGGCTCACGGTTATGCTGTCCTGGTAACTGTTACCCTGTGTCACTCGTTATAGCGATGAACAGGACAATGTAACCGCCGGCCACCGGGGGGTCTACTTAGAAATAAGCAGCGACCTTTGTTCTTCGCTAACAGAATAATAGAGCGGCCACCCTAAAAATAAAAGGTTGATTTGAAGTAATCAACATAAATAGCCTATGTTTTAATGTTTTATTTGGGCACAAACGGTACAATAAAACTTAAAGGTAAAAAGAATATGAATAACATAAAATATACGTCAAGCTGAACTCCGTGTTCCGTTGCTCTTTATATTTTGGTCCTTTTTGTTTCATTACCAGGTGTCTTTGTGATGACTCCGTTATTTAGGCAGTAAATATGCTTAAATGTTAATATTGAGGGTGTTCTTTTGTTTCACCGACCCTATTTTGTAAAACGATTCCTTCGCGGAATTTTCTTTTCACAGAAAGCTATTTTCCGCTGAACCTACGAATTACTGGTTATTTTAAATAAGGTTCACGAAGTTTGGTCAGACTTGTAACCGTCACGAGATAACCTGAAACCAGCTCGGGCTCGGCAGGAAATAGCCTTCTTGCTACACAATACAAATATTTTTTATTGAACATCACACAAAATATTTGTTTATGGATTATAAAAACACTTACCTAATATACTTTACAAGGTAGACGAGTGGCGGTCTTATTTCAAGATAGCGATAGGTAAAATGCACGACACTTACTTTAACCCACACTGCTTTAAAAAAAACATTACAATATCTTTACAGCCTTTTCCGTCAAGTATAAAAGAGCTACCAAAACGTTAACATATTTTTACTCGGACGGCTGAATGGATGTGAATACAATTTGGTGCAGAAATACAACATTATCCCTGTTTTAGCACACAACGACGCTTATTAAAAATCGTATTTTAAATTTAATATTTAATAGGTTCATTCGTAGGCGTAGACGAAAGGTCGTCGCGGAGAACCGACCGGCTGTGCATAGCGTCTCGAGGGCGGCGGCTGTACCTTTTCGAGCTTTCCGAACATTTCAAACTTTCCGAAATTTGCGCAGTTGGGCTAGCTAAACTTCTGCAAGGACGTACCTTGGTTAGAAATAATTACTATGAAAACTTTAGTATTTCAATTTTTTTTTTTTTTTTTATGTCATAGAGAAGACAAACGAGCACACAGGCCACCTGATGGTAAGTGGAAACTGTGACCCATAGACATTCGCATTCACAGGACTGCGATGCAATCCTAAGACTGCAAATGCGTTGCCAACCCTGAGGACTAAGATGGAATGCCCCTATGCTAGTCATTTCACCGGCTGTCTTATCCCCAAACCGGAACACAACAATGCGAACACTACTGTTTGGCGGTAGGTTAATAATGGATAAGATGGTGGTAGCGATCCGGACCGGCCCTGCACAAGGTCCTACCACCCGCGAATCGTGAATTGTTAATATTATCATCATCATGTCCTCCATACCGTGTCCGGCAACGGCGAATCCTGCAATTGCTCTAGTCCCGGTGATGCGCTCTAATGTGGCTGGCAAAACCGAATTTCGCTTTAAAAGTTGGCCAGCCGAGTTATATGTGTAGTTATAGGAGGGCTTAGGTTGAGTCTTCCGTACATGGCGCTCTGCATCAAGGTCTACAAGATGCTTTTGCTCGAATGTGTTCACCTTTGTGTGAATGTTTCGACGCCATTCCGGTCTGTGACTTGCAAACTCCTCCCAACTATCACTAGCGAGATCTACAGCTGCAAGGTTGCGTTTTAAGACGTCTTTGTACCGCACGTACTGTCCGCCCTGCCTACGCTTACCGCACGAGAGTTCGGAGTAAAACACCACCTTTGGCAGCCTACTGTCGTCCATACGCAAAACATGACCACACCATCTCAGCTGGTGCTTTATTATAAGCGCTTCCACTCCGGTGATCTCAGCGCGGCGGAGGTCTTCGGTGTTTGGGATGCGATCTTACTACTTAATACGCCAAATGGATCTCAGGCATTTATTTATTATTAATTTATTTATTTAAACTTCTTTGCACAAAATACAATAAACTACAAATGGCGGACTTAATGCCCAATGGCATTCTCTACCAGTCAACCAGTAGGCAAATCAGAAAAAAAAAACTCAGTCTCTGCTGTGTATAGTTACGTTAGCAGCACTATCGCTTTGTACTCTAGAAGTTTGGTTTGCAGTCTAAGGTCGTGAGAGTCCCAAACACGTGATATCAGTTTGCTATTTGAGCTGGAATCTCTGAGGCCAAGGTGTTGTCGTTCCTTAGTCGAGTGCCCAAGTACCTGAAATGTGACACTTCCTTTAATTGACTGCCAGCCAAGCAAACGGTCGCGTTGTTCGCTTGACACCCTCTGGGAGGTTGTTTCAGGACTTGGGTCTTGCTGGTGCTTATAATTAGACCAAGTTTATGACATGAGACATGCAGGCAGTCTATGTATTGTTGTAGTGATTCAGCTGAATCAGCCATCAAGCAGACATCATCAGCGTAGAGCATGTCAGAGATGGGGATTCGGTTTACACTAGATTTAGCTTTTAAGCGAGAAAGATCAAAAATGCTTTTATCTGCTCTAGAGTTAACCTCAATCAGATCATTACAGGCCTTCATTGCCTCTCGCATCACAACAATATTATAATACAGCTTTGCTAAAGATTTATCGTGCGAAATTATTTTTTAACATACTTTTTACTTGAAACTACATAATAATAAAAAAAAAATTATTTTTATTTTATTTGCATTTAACTCTGTGAACAGGGACACCCTACTGGCAGAAATAAAACAGAACGTCCCGGAAATTTATAATTATCTTTTACATTGTTACGCGGACCCAACTAAATTGTTGTACCGCGGAAACGCATTGTCTTCGGAAGTTGGCTGCCAGCAGGGTGACCCCCTTGGGCCGGCAATTTTTAGTTTAGCTATAAACCCAATCATTCAAAATTTAAAGTCAAAATTTAACGTTTGGTATTTAGATGATGGGAGTTTAGGAGGTGATGTCGATACAGTTTTATCTGACCTTTCGTCCATTCAATCTAAATTCCAAGCAATAGGTTTAGAACTAAATTTCAGTAAATGCGAACTTTTTATTCAAAATTCTTCCTTGAGTTGTTCTGTTATCAAACAAAAATTTGACAATCTAACACCAAAAATAAAAATAGTTGACAAAAAATCACTCAACCTCCTAGGGTCCCCTGTTTTTGAAGACGCAATTCCAGACTTTATTCAAAACACTGTTTTAAAATTTCAAAATTACGATGACTGTCTTCTCGAAATAAGTCCACATTATGCTTTTTCGGTTCTTAAATTCTGTCTTTTTGTTCCTAAATTTATGTACCTGCTTCGCTGCTGCCCTTTTTGGAAATTTCAAAATCTCTTAACGCAAATCGATGATATTATTAAATTAAATTTGGATTCTATTTTGAACATTCAGCTAAGCGAGCAATCCTGGACTCAGGCATCCCTCCCCATCCGCTTTGGTGGACTAGGGATCCGCAAAATTTCTTGTGTTTCTTTTCCAGCTTTTTTGTCTTCCGTTCATAGCTCGGCCAGTTTAGTAGGTAAAATCCTTTGCGCTTTGCCCTCAAACTACACGACTGCCGACTTGGAGGAAGCCAAAAATGCCTGGAGACTTGCCTACCCAAGCAGTAATTTTCCAGACAATTTAAATTCTCAGAGGTGTTGGGATGACATAACCTCTAATCTAACTTATAACACCCTTATAAGCAGCAGTTCAGGGTCTGAGCGTGCCAGGCTCTTGGCGGTGGGAACCAAAGAAGCTGGCTACTGGCTACATGCACACCCATCGCCAAATACTGGTACTTTTTTAGAGCCTGAAACACTCCGAATTTCAACTTGTTTGCGTCTTGGTGTCCGGGTCTGCTCTCCACACATATGCCCCTGTGGCAATGAAGTCGATTGTCTGGGTCACCACGGACTTTCATGCCAAAAAAGTGCGGGCCGCTTCTCTAGACACGCCGCGCTCAATGACATTATCCGCCGGTCTCTTGCCTCCGTCAACTAGAGCCAACCGGTATCGCTAGGGACGACGGCAAGAGACCTGACGGTATGTCTTTAATTCCGTGGAGTATGGGGCGAGTGCTGGTGTGGGATGCTACTTGTGTAGACACCCTAGCCTCGTCACACCTCCGCGGAACGGTAATTAAACCAGGCGCGGCGGCTGAGGCGGCCGAAAGCATGAAGAAAAATAAGTACAAGGGTCTCGGTGCGGAATATCACTTCGTTCCTTTCGGCGTCGAGACCCTTGGTCCGTGGGGACCCGGTGCTATTAGCCTTTTTAAGGAGTTATCAAAAAGGCTAATAGAAACCAACGGAGACCATAGAGCTGGCAGCTTCCTCGGCCAACGCTTAAGCATTGCTGTACAACGAGGAAATGCTGCCAGCATCTGTGGTACTTTGCCACGGGGGCCCTTTCTTAGTTTTTAGTTTTTATTTAGTTTTAATTTTATAGTATTTAGTTTAGTATTAATTAATTAATTATCATCATATCTAAATTAAAACAGTTACTTTTAATATGACAATACAATACATTTATTTCTTTTTTATTTGTTGCCTTAAAAATATGCCATCCGCAACTAAACATTGCCTTCTGACATTTTCCTGTCAGTCAGGCTTCCGAACGTGGTCCACCGACGCCAGGACCATCTCCGCAGCGCAGCAGGCTCGCCCCCGCCGGCAGCGGCAGCCGAACACATCGTGAAAGAGACCAACTTTTACAATTCCTATTCATATTTATTTTTACGTCTTAGTTCTGGTTTTCCGCAGGAGTTTCGGTAAGTACGTCAAGCAAAGTACCTAAAGTGGCTCAACGCGCCGCGGGGATTCCGATAGGCTTTACTCAAAGAAAGTAAAAGCTTAGTCTATTGTAGCGTTGTATGAATCATACGGAAAATTAAGGACTTCATGCGGCGGACCGAAGTACCGTTTGCAAAACTAGTATAGGTAAAGACGAAATAATTTGGGTAATTTTGAAATTTAGTAATAAAATAAAAGTTATTGGTTTGTTTGTGACTCTTCTCTAACATTACTATAATTACTTGTACAAAAATAGACTACATTCAATTTAAGGGTCTATATCGAATGAAGTAAAAATATTGTTCGTCATAATGTATTGTTTGGTCGAAAACGGTGTTTACAATTATTTTTCATAATTGTTACAAAAACTAACCGAACCTTACTTGACTAAACTACACAATAGGTAGATGTTTATTCAATTCTGTAATGTCTGTCTAAAAGGATGTTCGACAAAAATATTTTCAACCAAACAATCATTAGAACGAACTTAACAATCATAGACGATGCTACAGGCTCCCTAAATTTACAACTAATTATCACAATAATGATCTTTCACATTTACTGTACATAGGACCAATGTCTAGTTTAAAAGATACAAATTATATAGCTAATACGAGTAGTGATTTTAACCTACGAATGTGTGGCCTGTGCATAATTATATAAGTAGTGGGCGCAAAATAATAATATGAACATTCCGACTTATTTTTCTTGATAATTTCTCCATTTTCAGATTAAATCCTCGAATTTGCGCCTCCTACTTATAATTATGTACAGGCCGCACATTCGTAAAGTGTATATTTTTTACAATCATCGTGACCTAAATGGTTTGATTGAGTGATTTAATTTAGTTCTTTTAATAACGCGCCCCTTTTCAAAGTCGCTGACAGCGCGCCATCATGCGCCGGGCAACTCAATGACAAAGAACAAAAATCGAGAGTGTCGGGGAATAAATATATTAAATTTGCTATTTACACGACGCCGAATCATACAGAGTGTGTTTTAATTTTCGTCGGATCGAAATGAAAATCACAGTAACCAAAACATAAATATTCGTTAAAATTTTCGTTAAATTTAATTTCGATATCTTGCAGGGATCAGAAGATTATAATGTAGAGATGTGAGGGCGGGCCGCCAGTTTTCAATGAGTTCAGAGTCCTGCAGCAAGTTTGTTCTCTGCATTAAGGCAAAATGAGTGATAAGTCATGCTTAAATATTTATTTTCATTATTTTAGCGATATGATACTTGAGGAGTACAAATTATTCCCTTTTTTATAATTTTCAGCCAAAGGAGCTAGAGAATACAAAGCAAAGAAAAATTTTCACAAGAACTCCTAGGTGTAGTCGATTAGGAAACTGGTTTTGTGGCTGTACATCGGTAATTATATTACCACGTATATCGCTGCCATTCAGTATTGCATAACATTACATAAGAAACTTAGAGTCAATCAGGTTTTTCAAATGAACTAATTATTATAAATCTCTTTTCCCTTTAGGAACTTAAATTATTAGCCGGTGTTTCTTTCTTGCTTATTCCTAACTTTTTATTTTATCCTTTTCTTTATACATAGTTGAAACGTCTGAAAACATTTCTACAGCACTTTATCCTGAAAGGGTCGCGAAAACTTCAAACGAACGAGCCACTCTGTTGATCCGTGACTACGGCGTAGCGGCGTAGCCAGTCCACGCTAGGGCTCCGCGCGGCGCGCACGCTGCTACGATTAACGTATTCTATACGTCAGGATATTTTCGGCGCCGCCGATGCGCGCTCGGAAGTTTTCGAGTTTGTATTTTGTGTTGCTAAACTTTCGAGCTGTGACTGATAAATTACGTTTGCGGAAAAAAGTAAATTAAATTAGGTGTGTTTACGTAGATGTTTTAGTTAGAAATCTGCGAGTGACAACATTTTGTGAACATCACCTAATCGTAAAACAAAGTTTAATAAAATTATTTTATTGATGTTGAGTAAGAAGTTGCAAACTGTGTCATATCAGTACATTAAGCAACCTGAACCTATGGGCTTGTAATTTTGGAACAAGAAAGGATTTCTCGCAAATCGACTCCTAACGGAAAAAAATAGGGGTAGTAGCCAAAAACCTATTCTATTAGTATGAAGTGGTGGGAGTCCTCTACGTAATTACATAAAGAGGCTTGTTTAATGTCATGAATGATAAACTCTAGTCATTAAATTCAAATTCAAATCATTTATTCTGTAAGTAGGCCCTGTAGGCACTTTTACAAGTCTGAGTCTACCAGCGCTTCCAAAGAGACCACTGTTGAGAAGAAGCGCCGCAAGAAACTCAACAGTAAGCCGTTTTTTCCTAATAAATCACTTATTACAATACTAAACTTAAGCTACATAATTTAAATGTCACAGGGATGTACAGGTCCCAGTAGTAATAATAATTAAATATATCAAAATGTTGAATTAAAATAAATAATACAATTTCGGAGATGTAAACAGGCTCCAAATGTCAAATTAAAATTAAGAATTAAATATAATTAAAAAAAAAACACAAAACAAGGTAGATGTAGAAAGTCTCCACGGTCAATTTTGGAGATGTAAAGAGTCTCCAGATGTCAAATTAAAAGTAAATACAATTATAAAAAAAAAAAACACACACACAAAAAATAAAATAAGGGAGATGTAGAAAGTCTCCACGGTCAATTTTGGAGATGTAAAGAGTCTCCAGATGTCATATTAAAATAATAGGTAATCATACAGGGAGATGTATATAGTCTCCACGGTCATTAATAATTGTAATACAAAAAAAATATTATATATATCAGTCCCAAGCATTGTCATCATTCATATAATCTTTAATACTATAATAAGCTTTAGAAATTAGTTTACGTTTAACGTAACTCTTAAATTTATTTACTGATAAATGAGTAACACTACTTGGGAGCTTATTATAGAACCTTATACAATTACCCATGAAAGAGATTTTTATTTTGTGAAGCCGTGTAAAGGGCACTGCGAGCTTATGTTTATTTCTGGTATTAACATTATGTATGTCACAGTTCTTTCTAAAATTACTGATGTTCTTATGAACATGCATAATGTTTTCATAAATATATTGACTGTATACGGTTAATATATTCGTTTCTTTGAACTTATCTCTAAGCGAGTCTCTATGACCCATCTTGTAAACAGCACGAATAGCCCTCTTCTGTAGAACAAAGGTGCTGTTTACGTCAGCACCACTACCCCATAGTAAAATACCATATGACATAATACTATGGAAGAGTGTGTACTGTAAATTCTGAAAATCGATTTTTCCAAGTTGCGATTAATACCATTCGCATATTTTACCACTTTATTTTTTCTCAATAGCTACTTTTCCCGAAGGGCTTTCTAACCATTCGCATATTTTACCACTTTATTTTTTCTCAATAGCTACTTTTCCCGAAGGGCTTTCTAACCATTCGTATATTTTCCCATTATATTTATTTTTCAATTGGGTTCTTCTCCACTGCTCGACTATCATAAATATGAGGTAGGTTTAGGTTATGTTAGTTTTGCAGCAGGCCCGGAGGGCCAAAACCACCCAGAAATAGGAGCTCCGCTCAAGCGGAGCTCCGTCGACTCTGTTAAATTTAATTTTGATATTAAAAACATTGGTCAGTTGAGTTGGTTGAGAAATTAGAGAATTAAATATAGTCGGAAAAAATGCGAATGGTTAGAAAGCCCTTCGGGAAAAGTAGCTACTGAGAAAAAATAAAGTGGTAAAATATGCGAATGGTTAAAAAGCCCTTCGGGAAAAGTAGCTATTGAGAAAAAATAAAGTGGTAAAATATGCGAATGGTATTAATCGCCACTTGGAAAAAATGATTTTCGGAATATACAGTACACTCTCCTATGGAAGTAACTAAAATAAACTAATCGAGCGGTTTTCTAGTCTATTAGATTCCGAATTTTATTAACTGCAAAAGCTGCAGAACTTAGTCTATTCGCTAATTTAGCCAGATGAGGACCCCATTGGAGTTTTGAGTCTAACATTATACCAAGAAATACTGTATCATTAACTAAGTCTAATTTGTCATTTTTAATAGTTACAGTAGTTTGTCTATTTTTCACATTGGTAGTCATAAATTTAATACATTTAGTATTTTTCTCATTTAGTAATAAATTATTAACACTAAACCAATCTACTACTTTTGATATAGCATTGTTTACATCCACATTAAACTCCTGTTGTCGTTTGACTTTAAATACGAGTGAGGTATCATCAGCAAACAATACTATATCATGGTTGTCCTTTATAAGGTATGGTAAATCATTTATGTAAATGAGGAATAGAAATGGACCCAAAATTGAGCC
>OZ014455.1:46267-67433 GCA_963966035.1 Acleris laterana | reverse complement strand
CGGCAACGCCGCCGTGCTGCGCGCCCTGCGCCGCGCGCGCCGCCCGCGCCGCCTGCACCTGCTCATGACGCACCTGGCGCTCGCCGACACCTGCGTCACCTGCGGCGTCATCCCGCTCGAGGTAACTCTCCGCACGCAACACAACATTACTTCCTTTTTCGTGTTGTGACAGTCTTGTTTCGTCGCTTTCCGTTTTTGACATGAATGATTACGTATATTAAAAACGGACTGTCACTGATATGGTTTAACTAATAGGCTGAGTCAACTTATGTTAGCCTACTTACTTTATTTTTCTAAAAATTAGTTTCATGATTATTTTTTCTACTTTATTAAATTTCAATTCTTTTTCTAAAAACTTTATATTTTTATTATGAAAGCAAGGTAGTTCCAACGTGCCCAAACAAGAATATGTCGATAACAGAAAGCGACGCAACCAGAATGTGTTAAGAATACGACGAATCAGGAATACGACGAAAAAGAAAGCCAACATGAAACACTTAAACAACTTAGAAGCCCGGCCCACTATGGAGCTATTTCAAATTAATATTATCAATCAAATCCTAACAAACATAATTATAGCATTTGACCTATTGATCCATTTATTTGACTATTATAACATTAATTAATTTGCTTTGGGATACTAAATAATTGAATTAAATTGGTTGGAAGTTACTCACCCACATTTAGTCCAATTTTAAATTTTTTTTGGACAAACGAGATTTGTCGAGGCGTTCAGCAAGTTATCATAACTATGCCATTTAGTAACAGGGATTATTACAATCTACAACAGGGACTAAACAAGCGTACTTGGTTAGATTAATAACGTGAGTCACAAATGGCTCGAGTTTCAGCAGTCGATATATGTAAACCAGAAGTCGCATTGGTTTCGAATGAAATACAATAACGGCAAACCAGTCACTAAATGGCTAGAAGCTTCCCAATACGGTTTCTTACAACGTTATAGTGACCATTAAGCTGTCACCCGCGCCGTTAACCAGCCAGGGGGCAGGCAGGTCCGTTGTTTTTTTGTTCGCTTCGCACGATTTCGTCGAATTCGAGTTGTTCGAGCGGAGTTGAGTCAGACCTCACGCCAGCTTGACGTACCAGACTAGCTCCTACTATATGAGAGTTTAACATTATTCCAATAGGTTTAAGAGGTGAGGTGCGTATGAGTAAAAAATAATAATATATATATATCAAGAGGATAATGTCACACAAATTGACCTTAAGCTAAGCTCTAGGCTCGTACTATGTGTACTAGACAGCAATAAACTTACTTATATAGAGGAATACATACTTAATACATAGAAAACATCCAAGACTCACGAACAAAATAGTCGCGCTCATCACACAACTATCTAGCCCTAACGGGATTTGAACCCGGGGCCGCTATCTTCGTAAGCAGGGCCACGTGTCGTCAAATAACAAGAAACAACTATCTCGGTCGAGGCTCAGTTTCTTCCTAACAATATAGTAGGTACCTATAGGTATACATCTCGTTTACTTAAAAGGCACCTGCAGTGTTATTTGTTCTTAAGTGTGAAGACGAAATTTAGTGTAGGTACACAAAGCAATCTCTTTATTCGCATACCTTACAGATGACATTGTGAAATCCTATCCAGTCAACTTGACTCGCTATTTTAATTTAAGTATATTTCCTGGAACTGAGCAAAATTCCAATTAGATTATGGCTCACACACACACTTTGACCTGCACCGACTCTCCGAGCCGAGAAATATGACTAAATTCTTTGAAAATATAACGGAGCTTTAATTTTAATGTCGTACCTCGAACGTTTCAAAGCAAATTCACTGGAATCAAATACCGACCTCATCAACAAATTACATCTTCCGAGGAATAAGGGCTTATGAGCGGATTCTGAACTTCTTGGATACAAGACAAGACTTTCGACCTGAATGGGATTTTTCGTAAATATTTGATGAAATGCTTTTTTTACGTTATATTTTTAAGTTACATCTACAGGTTAAGTAGAAATACCTCGTAGCTTTATAAAAGATAAAAAATTGTTTGTCAAGAAAAAAACACTACAGATCTGAAGTTAACAAGAATTAACGAAGAGTATTTGTGCTGATCACATAAATATTTTCCCTAGCGGCCCGGTAGTAGGGGGGACCAGACTAGGCCAAACTAGCCTCTACTGAGTACCACCATGTTGCGAGCCACTCGTAACTCCAACCGCGAGAATGCTAATGTTATAAAAGGGCCATTCGCTCTATTTACAACTTAAAATCCCGTGACTCCTTAAGAGAACTTTTTAAAGAAATTAATATCTTAAGTGTAGTGTCTCAATTTATTTATGAAAATATTATTTATGTTATTAAGAATTTAGATTCTTTCACCAAGAATTCTGATATACATAATTTAAATACTAGAAATAAAAATAAAATCGCTATTCGAAAATTCCGCGTCCGTAAAGTACATAAATCATTTGTTGGTCAATGCATTCATTTCTATAATAAATTACCTGACGTAGTTTTAAAGTTACCATTTCCAGCACTTAAAAATTACTTGAAAAAGTCGTTAATGTCAAAAGCGTATTATAGGGTCGAGGACTATCTAACAGACAAAAATGCATGGTCTAAACCCGAAACATAGTCAATAATAATTTGATCAATTGCAAAAGCTTTATCTTGTCTAGGGGACACCATTGATGTAGGAAACCGTATCGAAACTTTTATGTGGTCATCTTGCACCGTGTTATAAGTTATAAACAAATGTAAGTGAGTTTTTTTTTTCTCCTATTTCTTCCTTTATCTCTCACATAACATTTTTGGCATGTTTTCCTGCTGATCTACGCATGTTATTTAATATTATATTGAATTTAATATTTATTGCTTTATATAATGCTAGATTAAGTAGTACCATATTGTAATATGTTTAAAAAATGACTGACTGCTGAGTTTCTTGCGGCGTTTCTTCTCAGCAGTGTCTCCTCTTGGGAAGCGCTGGTAGATTTGTAGTGTACTTTGTACCTAGTTACATTGTTATTATAGTCTAAAACTTAGAACTAAACCTAACTCTAAAATGTTATCATTATATAATTAATTAACTGATTGTGCATTGAATATTCATACTGAATATGAATATTCATACGTAATATTATTACTTGATATTAATAAATAATATTAGTACTTAATGTTAATACCAATCTAAAATAAATATTTTATTTGTCATGTTAATGTTTTGTATGTTGAGCGGACAAGCGAACCCAACTTTCGTATTAGATATCGAGTATCACGTTATCGCTGCGTGGCGCGCAGCTGCGGCTGCGCTGTTGCCATGCGCTCGCGCCAGTACGTATTACGCTTTGCTCCTATGCGCACGCCGCTCGTATGCTCGATAAGACTACGCAAACAGTTTCGGAAACGCTTACGCTTTCGCTATATTTTAAGGCTATTGTGCTTGTGCTTTTCTGACTTTCTTCTTGGTGTTTCTAAACTCTCTGGCAAAAATATAAGCTTTCTCCTTCTAATCGTTGTGCTGTGTTTCGTGCAATAAATCATAGTTGTTTACACTCGGACGTTTAATTTATGTCTACGGAGGAATCCCTATCAGGTGACAACTACAGATTCTTGACGTGTAAAAGTGCCCGTACGGCCTACCTACTGAATAAATATCTTTTATCTTTTTTATCTTTTATAGAAGCTTGTTTTTAAATTTCTTAAAACTGATGTACCTACCTACGAGTAGTCGTACCTTGTCAACCTAGCTAAGGTCTCCTCTGTTGAACTGGTTTTAGGTTTTCCGGTTTGGGCATGGAGGAACCGTTTAAACTTCCGGGGTAACATGATTACAAGTTCAAGGTAGGAGAAAGCAAGCAGCTATGTTTAAACAAAAATAAATGAACAAGACTCATAATTATCATGATTAAGCGTATGGAACATGGAGTCGAAGGCAAGCGCTCGTGCTTTAACAAAACTTTTCTAACATCAATCTAACTTGTTATAAAGCTCCTGGGGCGGGAGTATTAAGACGTAGTGGTTTTATTTCTCAGATTATACCTAAACTTTCTCAAGCATTTTCAACAAAATTGTGCTTAAACTTTGCGAGAGAGCAATCTCTGGCGCCCACATGTCGCGACTTGACGCGCTTTGACTTTGTTATAATATTCTTGAGTTTACCGACTTTAAGGCTGCAGTTGTGGTTGCCGGGACCCGTGTGGTTGCCGGGTTAGAATAGTGCCACTCCATATCTTCTCGTGGATGTCGTAAGAGACGGCTAAGGGAATAAAGGCGTACAGTACTGTTAGGCGATGGGCTTGCAACCTGTCACTAATACACTGGTAAACATCTTAGCCTAAAAGTGCAAAATGTGGTTACAGAATTATGAACAAGTTTTTAGAGTTGTTGGTAATTCTGTAGCTCTGCCTACCCCACTCTGGGAATAAAGGCGTGAGTTTATGTATATAGGTATGTATGTAAGGCTGCAGTTCTACTAGGCCAAGTAGTGTAATATAGTGCGCTGAACTGAATTGTAATGTCATAATAACTCCCCGAGGCTTTAATTCGCTGTCAGCAAAATAACATCAACCCACATCGATGTGCTGCGTCGGTTATATCACGGGTGGTGACGTCCCGACTCGTATTTTCTTAATAAACGGTTAAGACGAGTGCGTAAGTGGACTACTGGCTTAGAGTATCTTAGGAGTTCAAGCCCCAGCGGTTATTAAACGTCCACTATCCGTTTTTACGGTTAAGGAAACATACAGTAATAGACCCTGAACGTTCGAACCGCTGAGTGTGTAAGAGGGGTAATCGCACAAAATATAGTACAGAATCGAAATGTTTCCGGAAGGGGCCGTCTGTATAAAACCACATTATATGAGTACGAGTACATGAGATGAGAGTTGAGTCTGTAATCGAATATGAATACATAAACAAGTATCTACTTACGAGCACGTGTCAGAGTCAACAACGAGTCCTCGCCGCGAGAGGGTCGGCGGACACTCCGCGACCTCTCCACTACACTTGTCCGGGGTAACCAAGCAAATTGGTCACAAAGGATCCTTACTTAACTACAGCTATGGTTAGTCTTAAACAATAAGAATGCCGGTTTTGTTAAAGTACAACACACGAACAAAGTAAACAAATAACGTGATTCCTAGCTCACTAACTTTTAATTTTTTATTGTTTTTATTTTGATTCATTTTTATTATTACTTTTGTAAACATCGACATTATTAGTTTTTTTTTACACTGTCGATCTTAATGTGAATTCATTATAATAATGCGACATAATTATTATAATAGGTAATTTATTTATTTCTTACTACGACCAACTGTTGATATTGGTTAAGTTATCTGTACAAAATGATGTTATGTAAACATGTCATGAATTGTAACATTATCTTGGGATAACCATTATCATTTCTAGAATGCCAATTACGATATTTCACGTAACCATTAATTGGTAAAGGACATAGCTAAACTACTGCCCTAAGCATGTATAGAAATTTCTTACTAGCTTGTAACATTCGAAAATTTATTAATTAATAATTTCGTTTTTATTATTGTATGTATTTACACTTTACAGTACAAACAAAAGAGATAACAATTATAGAATAGACAAAAACATAACAGGAATCTACAAAGGTGAACTTATCCCTTTAAGGGATCTCTTCCAGTTAACCTTTGATCGATTGAGGAATTATTAAATTATTCTCCTAGAACTTTCGAATAATAATAAAGTATTTAAAACTTGTTTACTTGGTTTTTCATATTTTTCGCCATTCGCCATTGAGACCTGACAGATGTCAGATAACATTCATCTTATGTTATCTGTTATCTGTCAGTAAGTATGACGATCCGTTTCGTACGGAAAATGTAACGATTTATTTTCAGGATTGTAACAATTTGAAAAGTTACTGAAACTTTTTTCATGCTGAATACGTGGGTCACTAGGAAAGTTTTGAGATACTCAAAATTTATAAAAAGAACGCAACGAGATTGAACCTTTTTTAAAAGATAAATTATTTGTAATTCGAACATAGAAAACCATTTGATCAAATATTTAAAAATAAAAAAATGACAGTTGTTTTTTGTTTCAATTCCGCGGGCTTTTATCGTCAAGTATGGATTTTAAGCGAGAACATTTTCGTGCGATGATTTTGTACGATTATAAATTTGGAATCCTTAAATGATGATGAAAGAAATGGCCGACCCGCGACTTCAGTTACAGAAGAAAACGTCCTAGCTGTGAAAAAATTTATTAAGGAAGACCCAAAAGTGACTTACAAACAAATAGAAGAGGTCGTGAAGATTTCATTGCCAGCTATTAATGAAATTTTACACAACCGGCTTGGAGTCAGGAAATTATGTTCACGATGGGTGCCTCACTCGCTGACTGCAGAACAAAAAGAAGCTCGCGTGACATGGTGCAAAGATATGCTCAGAAAATTTGATCAGGGAGAAGGACGGTCAATTTTAAACATTATTACTGGAGACGAGAGTTGGATTTACCAATATGATCCACCGACTAAACGGCAATCGACAATTTGGGTGTTTCCCGATGATGAACCTCCAACGAAGGTGAAACGCGGGCGAAGTGTTGGGAAAAAAATGGTGGCCACATTTTTTTCTGCAAGTGGTCATGTGGCCACAATTTCCTTAGACGACCAAAAAACTGTGAATGCTAAGTAGTATATTGAAGTGTGTTTACCTACTGTATTTAATAATTTAAAAAAAAACGACCTAAAACTGGTTTGAGGGGGCTCTTTTTGCATCATGACAATGCCTAGCCGCACAAGGCCATTGTCACCAAGGATTTTTTGAAGAGTACAGAGATTGAAGAATTGTGTCATCCTCCGTATAGCCCCGATTTAGCTCCTTGCGATTTCTTCCTCTTTCCGAAAATCAAACTCTGACTTCGTGACACGCGATTTAACAGTCCTGAGGACGCACGGAATGCCTACTTGCAGGCCGTAGAAGACCTCCCTAAAGAAGAGTACCGGGAATGCTATAAATCATGGTTTAGGCGGATGAATCGATGCATAGAAGCTAATGGAGAGTACTTTGAGAAACTGTAATAAAAAAATATTGAATAACTTTTATACTTTTTTTGTATCTCAAAACTTTCGTAGTGACCTAAGGTACTAATAATCAGCTCATTAGCATAACATACTACCAGTTCCAATGTTTATGCATTGCCGGGGCAGTCGCCCATACTTCAGTTTATGCATTGCCGGGGCAGTCGCCCATACTTCAGTTTATGCATTGCCGGGGCAGTCGCCCATACTTCAGTTTATGCATTGCCGGGGCAGTCGCCCATACTTCAGTTTATGCATTGCCGGGGCAGTCGCCCATACTTCAGTTTATGCATTGCCGGGGCAGTCGCCCATACTTCAGTTTATGCATTGCCGGGGCAGTCGCCCATACTTCAGTTTATGCATTGCCGGGGCAGTCGCCCATACTTCAGTTTATGCATTGCCGGGGCAGTCGCCCATACTTCAGTTTATGCATTGCCGGGGCAGTCGCCCATACTTCAGTTTATGCATTGCCGGGGCAGTCGCCCATACTTCAGTTTATGCATTGCCGGGGCAGTCGCCCATACTTCAGTTTATGCATTGCCGGGGCAGTCGCCCATACTTCAGTTTATGCATTGCCGGGGCAGTCGCCCATACTTCAGTTTATGCATTGCCGGGGCAGTCGCCCATACTTCAGTTTATGCATTGCCGGGGCAGTCGCCCATACTTCAGTTTATGCATTGCCGGGGCAGTCGCCCATACTTCAGTTTATGCATTGCCGGGGCAGTCGCCCATACTTCAGTTTATGCATTGCCGGGGCAGTCGCCCATACTTCAGTTTATGCATTGCCGGGGCAGTCGCCCATACTTCAGTTTATGCATTGCCGGGGCAGTCGCCCATACTTCAGTTTATGCATTGCCGGGGCAGTCGCCCATACTTCAGTTTATGCATTGCCGGGGCAGTCGCCCATACTTCAGTTTATGCATTGCCGGGGCAGTCGCCCATACTTCAGTTTATGCATTGCCGGGGCAGTCGCCCATACTTCAGTTTATGCATTGCCGGGGCAGTCGCCCATACTTCAGTTTATGCATTGCCGGGGCAGTCGCCCATACTTCAGTTTATGCATTGCCGGGGCAGTCGCCCATACTTCAGTTTATGCATTGCCGGGGCAGTCGCCCATACTTCAGTTTATGCATTGCCGGGGCAGTCGCCCATACTTCAGTTTATGCATTGCCGGGGCAGTCGCCCATACTTCAGTTTAGCCAAGTCCTTTCAAGAATAATCATCTGTAATCAGCGTCCCGACGCTGCCGATTCAAAAATGCACTAAAAAAACACGGGAATTTTGCGCAGTTACCATTATTCGCACAAAAAAATTAAATATCTATAAAATACATTAACTCTAATAAGTTGTGTAAGTCGCTGCGCTGCACGTGCCGAGGATTTTAATTAACTTTAATTAAAATATGTTAACACTGTACCTTGTCCAGGGGACACGGTTTCTGTAGGAGAATGTATCCAAACTTTTTTTGTAGTTGTCTTGCACCATCATAGTCAAGTTAAATTTTTATATTTTTTATTTTTCTGGTGAATATTCTGAGTTTTTACACATCAAACATTAGTCCAAACATAAAGCGACTTGCAGCCTGCAGGCAGCGTGCGCGCCGCCATGCTTGGGGTCTGTGCGCTCGACTGATCTAATTTAGCCTCGCTACAAATGACGGCGGTATACAGCAATTACAAAGTGACTTATTACCGTCGCAATTATTTCAATATAATGGAGTAAAAAATCATGTATCACCCAAGTATTGTGAATTGGATTGTATAAAACATATACAAACATACATACTATGGAGAAAGGTGGCAACGTAGAGATAGGTCGCAGACGTAAACACAGTAAGGATCTTCAATGACTTCTTTTATTTAGCACTTCTGCATATTTGAAAGGTATGCCACGTGACAGGCATGGCCTAGTGTGGGACCAACGGATAATCTGTTCATTTTGTTACTCTTAACTTTGAATAAATATATATTTTTTTTTTTTTTTATGCCATTATATAAAACAAAGCAGTTTTAAATTTGAACAAAATAGAAAGAAACCGTATAAAATAGGTAAAAGTGTGTACTATGGGTACTAGATAACGATAAACGTACTTACATACAGAAATAAATGCATAGGGAATCGAACCTGGAACCGCTCGATTCGTAGGCAGGGTCACACCAACTAGGCCAACGCGTCGCGTCGTCGTCGTATGCTGAATATAAGTACAGTCAACCAATTTGATTTCTAGGCCACTTTGGACTATGTTAAAGTGACGTTGTCAACCAAAACGTAAGAGACCCCCTATGATTTGGTTTACAACGTCACGTTGACAAAGTCCATAGTGGCCTAGGAATCAAATTGGTTGACTGTACAATGACAATAGTATTGAAAAATAATACGAGTGTTACAAATAAATGAATTGTAATTTGGCTACCTTTGTGCAAAAATACTCGTTGGTGTTATGGTACGAAGGACAAACAAACAGTCGACGTACTTTCGCATTTATATTAGTTACCCAGGATGAATTCCCTTTTATTTCTGACCCGAATAAATTTGCAACGCGAGCGACCTCGTCTGCCGAGTCAGCGCCGCCCGAGGGCCGGCTCATTACTAAATGATTAGACAATTTTAAACCCACGGGACGAAAATGCTTCTTATTACTCTGTCCGCGGACTTAACGTTAATGGAACATCATTTTTATGAAGCAACATTTAAAAATTGTAATCTGTGAAATAATTTTTTAGATGACTATGAATTTATTATAACCCTTTTTAAAGACAGTAAATACCTAGCAGGGCCTCTAATCTAATTGGTAAAACCATATTGATTTTGATATTCTATCGTATTGCTTTTTATGGTTCCGTACGAAAATGGTAGAAACAACGCTTATGGTAAGACTTCGGCGTCTGTTAGTCTATGTGTCACGGTAGGTATTCTCAGCCAGTACAACCTATCAAATTTAAATTGGCATAGGTACTTCCTTGTCCGCATCTATTTACATGTATTTTTTAATGTATATGAAAGAAGGGCTTTATAGTACCTAAGGTACTTGGAAATGGGCTCTAAAAGGGGGGTTTAAACATAATTATAAACTAGACTATTTTACCAAATCGGGTATCGCTTATGAAAGGATCATCATCCGTCATCTAATTTCGGATTTGTAACCATAAACGTCCAAAAAATGACCATTCCCCCTTATCTCCAAATGTCTAAACTTTAGGAGCCGAAATGTCTAAAATAATTCAAACTATCTACTATACGGACATTTATCACTATTAAAAATATTTTTTAGCATAGAATCCTCCTTTTCACTAGTCGGTTAAAAATAAGCTTGTTTCGGCTATTTGACAACTGATGGCGCAAGCTGTACTTATTTTTGAGTGGGAATTAAAGTATTTTATAGGGGAACGAGTGTTGTTAACGCCATCTACAATACGAATTAAAATTAAATTTAACTCTGGCGCAATACATAGGCAAATTTTCATTTGTATGAATTAAAACAACACTGATTGTTAACGAATGTTAATTAAAATGTGTGCAGGTGCTGCTATCTGTCGTCAAGTAGTGAAGATAGTTAACGAATGTAATTTACCTACTTGACGACAGATAGCGCCAGCTGTACTCGGAATTCAAAAAAAAACCGTGTGGTACTTACCGTTACTTTTGCAATCATTGAAAACCTTTGTTAACATTTACTTACAAACAGTATTTGGCAAAAGAGAAAAGTTTTTTGAAGGAGATTTAATGCTATGTAAAAATAATAAGCGAACGCCATAAAGTACTAATAGGCACATTTTATATTTTCCCACCTTACCTATCTGAACCACTAAAAATGTTAGTCCGAATTTCGTTTCGACAAAAACTATTCGACAAATTTCGTTTTATTTTATTTTCATTTGTCCGAAAATTCATTTCGAATTCTTACAATTCGGCATTTATAATTGACTTTTATTTCATTTGTCCGATGTAACGATCCGAATTTTTAACTACTCGGCTTAATAAATGTAAATATTTTGCATAAAGCAAGCATGTTTTTTTTAGGGACGACAAAAAAATAACCTCGAAGGCTAAGGCGGGAGCTTCGCTACGCTTCGCTCCCGCCTTAGCCTTCTAACCTAACCTATCCGAGTCGCTTCTGCCCAGACCCATCTTGCTCGCTCGCTTCGCTCGCTCGCTTTACATTTTTCATTAAAATTAGGTAGAAAAACGGTATGAATAAAAATAATTGATACTATAAAAAATGCTTACCTATCTGAAACACTAAAAAACGTTTGCCAGCTGTTTCATTTGCCATAATTTTCATTTGTCCAAACGTATGCAGTGCCAAAAGTATCATTGGTTAAATAAAAAATGGGCTAATAAACAAAATACGTAACAATTCATAGGGCAAGTAAATGAGACGGGAAAAGTTTTTCGGACAAACGATACTTTTACTAAACGTAAAATGGTGAAGAAAAAAAATTACGAAACCTGTCATCGGACAAATCATAACAATTCGAATAGTTTTTGTCGAAACGAAATTCGGACTAACAGTTTTAGACTTTGAGATAGGTTACCATATTTTCGCGGTAGGCGTCTGCCTAATTAGTACTTAAATGTAACATCTTAGCTTAAAATTTTAGTAAATTATTACTTGATTTCTTTGATATTCATTGATTAAATAATACTTACTTTGTGGAGATTATAATCGAGGCTTCGTTGACTAAAAATAACAAGGGTGGTAATTAGCTTTTTTAAAGATAATTCGACACGTAAAGTAATATTTAACAGCAAAAAAATTTGTATAAGAGTCGTAGAAGAAGTCGTAGTCGTAGAAAATTTGTAGAGGTAGGTACATCACATGTACGTAAATACAATTTTTATCCTGAAAAAAATATCAAGTGCCGAGACCATAGCGGTAAATGACATCTTCGTAGACGCAGTCGCGAGCAAAACATAGCTTATCAAACGCGGTCAAAAGTTTGTTCGATAAGAACATCAAACTGTAGGAGTTCCGAGGTCGAGGGTCGCGCCCGTCCGCGGCGCGGGCAAGCGCTGTGCAGCGCCTTCATTACTAGTTTATAGGTTTTAAAACCATGTCTCCTTTTTGACGCCCTTTAATACATACATATAATTCAAACAAATTTATTATCAAATTTGTTATTTTTTGCGTAAAGTTGCATCAGATAACGATCATTTTACGGTATTAGCCTTTGATTTCTTTGTCTTGTAAAAACGAAAGACCGAATCATCGTTTCCCGTACCTTCAGATATTGTGCAAGGTGAAGTGATAATGTTTCTTTAGTTGCCAGTGAGAATAAACTGCTAACGTGATAACGTGCAAAAGTAATTCTTAGGTAGACTAACGACCACATTCTTGAAAATTTTATAAAATATTGGCTGTTAAGGCCATGAGTTTATGAAAAAAGTTTTTTTTTTTAATTGCTATCAAGCCAAAAAAGTTCTCCAATTGGAGCCAGACCCGGCTCATTAGACGCAGAAAAATTCGCTGATTTCAACGATTTATACAACTCCATTTGTGCAAAAATGGCTCGTTAGTCAATTAGTCGTTCCAGCGTCGATGTGTATTTTTAGGGTATCATGCCCGAAGGGACCGTAGGGATAGGGACCGTATTAACATGCCTCCGCGGTCCGCCCGGCCTGAACTGAAACTGCTGTATCTTTTGAACCATAATAGATAACGGGTTGTTTTTTTGCAGAATTATGTGTTGTTGTTACGGCGGATTTACTAACAAATATAGAAATATTGAAATATTAAAGAGGATTTTAAACATAATTTTATTTTTGTTTTATCGCTAAAACGGTAAAACGTAAAAACGTCAAGTTTGGTTTAATTATACACGGTGGGGCCTGTAACTAGATCAAAAATTAAAAATGTACATTCTTCTCCTCAAACTACGCAACGTTTGTTTGACGACTTTGAAAAAAAACTTGCGGTTAGAATTTTATTACATTTTAAATTTAATTCGAAAACGCAATGTACTATGAAATTGATTATGTCTGTAGAGTGACTAGACTGACAGGCGATGTCAATTAGACGGAGTTTTAAGTACATTGAAAATACAATTTACTTAGTTTGAAAAAATAACAATCTAAAAATTTTATGATTTTAAAAAGTTGTTAAACAAAAGTTGTCTAGTTTGAGGAGTAGGATCTACGTTTTAATTTTTTGCTTTAGTTACAGGCCCCACCCTGTATAACAAACCCTGTAGAGCAACAACAAATACTAGGGTAAAAGTGGGATAGTTGCCCCATGAGGATAGATGCCCCGAATTTAAAATCAAAATTTACAAACATTACACAGTCGCAACGAATGCTTTTAAGTAAAGGTCGCCCCCCCGCCCCGCCAATATGCGTTTGGCAGCCGGGTGCAACGGTCGATTCGCGCGTAATAAATAAAAGTTCGATGCTTCGCTCAGGGTCGCGGCGGATTACGATATTGAAGGATTTTTGGAAGTGTGTAACTTTTAATAGTGTGAAGTAAGTATATTTTATTTTATCGTTATTTGCAAATGTATGGTTCAAATATGACCTATAAGTACAGGTTTGGAAATTTTACTAACAACATTATTATTTTTTAAATAGGGGCATCTATGCCTATCAAAAAGGATAGATGCCTCGATGCCTTGTGAGTATAGATGCCCTTAAGGGCATCTATCCCCATAGGGTTTAAGGTGAAGCTTGCATGGCCTTTAATTTTATTAACGCTTGGTTTTAGCATGCCCCGTAAATATCAGAGGAAGGCTGGCGCTCGTGCACGTGGTCAATGGAGGCAAGAGACCTTCACAGCCGTTTTGGATGAGATATCGAAAGGCAATATGGGAATGGGGAGAACATTAAGGAGAAGATTTTTAAACAAAAATACTGAAAAAAAAACACTGGGTGGGTAAGCAAATGTTTCTTGACTGGATCGATTTAAAAAACACATTTACCAAAAATAATGAAACTGAGATTACCTATAAGTACTGTTTTTTTTTTTTCAGGAAAGCATCCTATTCTTGATTTTGCTAACGAAAAACGTTTGGTGGCGCACTTCCGGAAATTGGAAAAAGCTGGTTTGTTATAATTTTAACCACAGTCTTATGTGACATTTAAACAGATTAAAATAAAACATATTAATTATACTTGGCTTTAATTAATCCCAAAGGGCAACTATCCTCATAGTGATAAAAGCATCAGGGCATCTAACCCATACAATAGGCATCTATCCTCACAACTAGTACTCTGAAAATATTTTATTTTAAATATTATTGTTATTTTTTTACGCAATTGCTCTTAACCACGTAGTAACTAATAGACATGGTTTTCATTACAAATAATAATCTGTTGATTTATTATTGTATTTTCAGAAATAATTGACATTTTCAAAATGTGGGGCAACTATCCCACTTTTACCCTAAATAATGGTCAAGTGTAAGTCGGGCGCGCACTCGTTTGATTCGAAATCGAATTCAAATTAGAATATAACAATACCTTGAGTGATGGCTACCAATCTTGGACACTTCTAACTGAAGGCACCAATAATGGACACTTAACTCTTAATTAAAATTTCAAAAGGTTATTAATTGATGGCGCCAAATAAATGAATAACCCTTATCTTCTGTACTGTTCGTTACTGGTTCCATCACCCCACTATGCGGCGATACGGACCCCGCGGTTTTGGTTACAAAAAGCCAACTTATTTCTATCTTACCTACTCGTACACTTAAATTTAATCTTGAAATTTATATTTCATAATATGGTTTTCATAGCATCACGTTCAAATCTAAATAAACTAACGATAAGTTGGTTATAATCGTTACTTTTCATTTTGAAGGTGTGTATAAACGTGTATGTAATAGTATGTAGAGTCTTTATTGCATATAAACAATTATAAAACACTTTTACCTACCATAACTATGGGAACTCTTTCAGTTAACCTTGGAGTCGAATACGCAGGGATAATTCAAGAAGATAGGCAAATTTACATAACCAACATCAATAGGTACGGTCTAAAAATGAATATCTACTATTTATTCAGACGCCACATGCCCTGCAAATGAAAGTGACTGCAAATACGAACCTAATCTGAATCACTTGACTAGGAAACATCCGCTCCCTCGGGTGCCGCCGGACCGCAATGCTCCCGTCCAATCATAACCAACCAACTCTTAATTTAAACTTTGGCTTCTTACAAAGTAGATTTCAATGTAATAGTACATTGTGCATCAAGGGCGGTAAGAAGAGGATTGCTAACGAGAGACTATTAGAAGCCCGACGCCGAAGGCGGAGGGCTTTTAATGACTCGAGTTTGCAATCTCCTTACTGCCCATGATACACACAATGATTTTCATCACATTAGCGAGGAAATAAAAAACAAATAGAAAAAAAAACCTTTTCTTTAGATTTCGCTGGCAGCAAATCATTGTTGAGTAGTTGAGCCGCATTTAACAAATCAGGTGGTGTTGATATCACTACAGATTCTTCCGATGAGGAAGTCATATTTAGTATGTTTTTTTCGTACCTTTAAACAAAATACGCTTCGGAAACAACAATCAAACAAAATTAAACGAACTCGATTCGCTAAGCTAAAAGAGTTTGACAACTTTTTTTTAGTCTTCCACAGATAATGCCTAGAATTGCTTTTATTTTAAACTTGACAAATACAGGCCATTCTGCCAGATTGTACAAATTTCCAAAATGAAATTTAATAAAATAATTGCAAATGTCTCTGAAATAATGGTAAAATAGAAATATAATGCAGACAAATGTGCCGTATAAGTTTAATTAAACAATAAAATTAGTTTGTAGCCAAATTTTGAATATAGGAAATAAACCTTGGCTGATTTTACACCTCCTTGGTCTGAAATGATGTACAAGTGGAGTCTATATTTTAAAACTAAACTCATAACTCCCTAGGGAGTTATGAAAATCTATAACTCCCGCGGGAGCTAAGTCGGCTATAACTGCCCTAAACGCCTGCGTGTTATAAAACCCTTTCCGAGCAAGGGTGATGAAAAAATATTTTTTCCCTTTTTTATCGAAGTTGAAATCCTTGCAAAAGATATTGGATTATATACCCGAGTACCTGACCACATCAGGAAGAACTGAGCTTTTCCGCTCCTTTTACCAAATGAAATAATTTCATTTTGTAAAAGTGGACTAATGTTTTTGCTCAATATTGTTCGAGTTATATGAGTTAATAATCCAGCACCTGATAATTACAGGCTGACAACGCTGTTAACTTGCGCAGATGTTTATAACGTGTGGGTGTAGCCTTATAGTAAGCAATTTTCCTAAACTTGCGTTGATCATTTTGTAAGCAAACATGGAAATATCATCCAACACACGTAATACCAGCTCTTTATGTTCAGATAGCAGTTCACATAATTTTGGGCGATAAGTACATACCTAGGTGTCTAGTCAATCTGTTTTAAAGGTTTTTGAGTTATTACGTTTTTGCTTTGGCGTATTGACTTTCCTTGTAAAGATTGTAACTGATTTTTCTTAGGATTGAACGCCTAACATTCGTACCTTTTCATACTTTGTACAAAAACGTATTTATAACTTGGTAACAAAAACTTTTTCTTCTTAGGCGGTCTTTATCGCTAGAAACCCTCACTATGCTCGAAATCTTCTATTGAATTCCTTCTTTAATAAACTTTCCTCGTCGTAAATAGATCATTTTGATCTTTTGTGACATATTCTACTAATTTCACTCCCAATAACAACATCTCAGAATAACAATTTTGACGAAGAAAAAGGTACATTCAAACGATTTTATTCTAATAGTGGTAAACCCATATACATAATATATAATAATTAAAATAAAACCTACACCGAACTATTACTAACCTTAAACTACACTAATCTAACAAACCGCTATCAGAGTGCATTGTTCCCAAAATTATGGTAGCATCTTCTTAATTGCAGTGCAGCACAGTATAGTTTAGCCATCTCCAAAACGATTGTTATTGAGTTCGTTCAACACTGGAGCACTCCATGATGAAGGTGTGGTTGTTGTCCCGCAGATCGGCTGGACGTTCACGAACGCGTGGCTGGCGGGCAACGCGGGCTGCAAGCTGCTGCTGGTGCTGCGCGCCTTCGGGCTGTACCTCTCCTCCAACGTGCTCGTCTGCATCTCCGTCGACAGGTGCGCCCGGCGCCAGCACCCGCCCACAGGTGGCCTCTCGTCATCTCCAAGTGCCACTGAGTTTTTATTATTAAAGTACATAACATGAATAAAGTGAGGATCGCCGTTGCTTTAAACTCCTGACGCAAAAAGAGAGATGCCATACATTTTACGTCTGTATCTATGTATTTTAATATTTTGCCGTGAACTTAATGAAAGTAGCAGCAATAAAACATCATAAATACCTACCACTTAGCTCATTGCGAGTATACATGTCGTGTAGCTTTAAAGCAAAAAGAGCACTAATCTGCATGCCGTAATGACCCGACCCACCATTGTGCCGCAGGTTGTTTGCCGTGCTGTACCCGCTGCGGCAGGCGGTGGCGCGCCGGCGCAGCAAGCAGATGTTGTGCGGCGCCTGGGCCGCCGCACTAGCCTGCAGCCTGCCGCAGGTTCGTAGCTCAGAACACACATCCGCGCCCTGCAGCCTGTCGCACACATAGAGATACCCCATACCCATCCCAGCAGCCTGTTTGTTGCACACACAACGATACAACATGCAAGTCCGATGCCCGTCGGTAAAAATAAATCTCATTTCCCAGAGTGTGGTGTTCAGCGTGCAGCAGCACCCCCTGGTGGCGGGGTTCGAGCAGTGCGTGTCGTTCGGCGCGTTCGGCTCGCCGCGCCACGAGCTGCTGTACAACGCGTTCTGCCTGTGCGCCGTGTACTTCGCGCCACTCGCCGTCATCTCCGCCTGCTACCTCGCCATCTTCTGTAAAATCCGCCGCAGCAGCCGTGACCTCGACGGTAGGCACGTCTTCTGCACCATCCACTTTTGGCCCGAACAACTGGCTTTTTCTGAATATTGGTTTCTCTTTGAAAAGCGCCTGGGAGCAGAGCGTCTTTAAAAATAAAAAAAACATTTTAATTTTCAACATTATATCTTAATCGGTAGCTGAAATGTCCGTTACACCGTGCTAGAGGTTGGCGCCATATGCATCTGGTGTAACAACTCATGATTGATTGATGACTAGAAGCTTTATTTACGCAGGGCAGCCGTTGGCAGCGACTGACGTGAGTTAGATGACATAGGTAGGCTAAGGTTTTAGGTCACTTTTTGTATAACCGTCAACGGACTAGAATATGCAGAAAAAAACTAACCTAACCTAACCTAACCGAGATTTTAAGAAAATTCCTTTTCATCCCTTTCGTAACAAAATCCGTTTTCATAACGTATCTTTCGCAAAATAGGTACCTGTCGTTTTGCATACCCTGGGGACGTTTTTTTGCCGAGAATATCTTCCAACGAGATTATTATGCACTATACATTAATTTTAATGTCATCTTTGTGTATTCATTGATTCTAAATAAAAACATTTTTCCGGCCCCCCAGTCCAACTTGCCCCTCTTTTTCCGTGGAGGCGGATTAAAGCTTGAAAATTTACATTGCAATAGAAACACAGGAAAAGTTAAGACTTTTCGTATGATAGCGTTTAGACTCCTGGCGTGCTCCATTTGAAAGTGATTCTATCTAAACAAATAAATAACTTAGAAAAAAAAAAGGCAAACCGTTTAAAAAAGTCTATCGAATAGAATTTTGAAGGAAATAGCCAGGAAGAACCGGGCTGGACGCGGACGGCGGCGGGTAATGGTTTTCTGCTAAAGCGATTATGAGATACGCGCTGGCCTGCGTCCTGCGTGCGTGCTCGGTCTTTCTAAAATATTGCCGGTTTGTGGATTATTATTTTTCGATTAAGGGATCCGTTTATGAAATATTAAGCTTTAAAGCGCTAATTTTTGGTAAAGTCAAGTGTGTGTGTGTGTGTGTGTGTGTGTGTCCCTACAGCCAAAACTACAAATACAAAAAAACAGAAAAACACAAAAAAAACAAGCTATTCGTGCCCGGTGTCGTCGCTCGGGTGTTTTTTATATGTATACAATGCTTGTCCAGACAATAATGAACACAGCATAACAATATTATTTAAATCGGTCGAGCCACCCCCGAGTTTTTGCGAGGCTAAAGCACGACAGTTGATTTATGTGCATAGGTAGATAGAGTACCAATAAAATTATATTTAGTATAAGGCAGCTGTTTTTTTTGCATATAAATGTTGTTACTCTTAGCAAATTTGAGTCATCAAGTTGTCAAAAAAGCATGACACACGTCTACCGTTTACTGTGATGAAACCTGTTTTTTTCTTCTTAATACCTCGCTAGAAAAAATGGGTGCAAAATTGAATTTGTGTCAAAGAGAAACAATCAACGAACTGAGGCTGCTTTAGAAGTATTTCCTTCAAAGGGCGCGAGTGAAAGTTGGCGCGTCGATCTTTATTGTTTTAGAATTCTACTTCTTTCAGCCGCCTCTTCATTACCAGGTGAATAAACTTGAAAGTTTTGGAGTTTTTACACTCCTTAATTTAACTTGCCGAGTTCGTCTGTTTGGGTCAAGTCGTGCACGATAACAAATCGAATATCTGAGACCAAATAAGCTTGAAGCGGCACAAAATGGATTCACCCAGCGCGAGTTGTCATGGCTGTGGTTGTAATGTGTGGCACACGACCTTCCAATTGTGTAGATTTATTCTGAATACGGTCAGGTGGGGGTCATGCCTGGAATAATGACGAGCCACGGCTCACGGCGGCCCTGCGCGGGTGCTTCGCCGGTTGTGGTTGTAGTTTAATACATTTACTATCATAAAAATACAAATATTCACAATATTCGGTTGAGATTAGAAAGCCTAAAAATGAGCCAACTGAGATATGTAACAAGAGCAATGAATACACAATTACATAATTATTTTTTATTTACTTTGTACTTATTTTTATATAAACAAACAAAAGGAAGGTAACTAAATGGAGCATGTAGTAACAATATGTTGTGGTATGATTAGCATTTGATCATATCATTGTAGGTATCTCGGATGCGAAGTAGAAATATTCACAATATTCGGTTGAGATTAAAAAGCCTAAAAATGAGCAAACTGAGATATGTAACAAGAGCAACGAATACACAATTACATATTTTTTATTTACTTTGTACTTATTTTTATACAAACAAACAAAAGGAAGGTAACTAAATGGAGCATGTAGTAACAATATGTTGTGGTATGATTAGCACTTGATTATATCATTGTAGGTATCTCGGATGCGAAGTAGAAATGTGCTGTTTCCCCCCGGCCCTCCACCGCGCATCGCCATACTCACCTTTGTGTTTCCTGCACCGACTCCGACGTTTCGTTCCGTTTAGTCAAACCCCTGCCACGGGAAGCATTCTATTTTCAGACACAAAACGCAGCGCTAGCCTAATTAGATTCAGTGAGATGTTGTTATTATTTTGTGCAACAGAATTTATCAATTATTTAATTATTTTAAACCTGTTCTTACATTTGTATAAAATTACGTACCGCTAGTCTCGCGACCCCCCTTACATTTACTGCGTAAAAAATATCTGAAGTAACCAATTGAATGGGAAAATATTATTTATTTCTGTAAAGAATAGTATTTACTGAATAAATGATTAAAGAGCCCGAGCAGACACGCGAGAACTACACTGTTGCAAACGCTGCTTCAGGCGATTAAACTCGTTATAATGTTTATGTACAATAATATGTTACCATAAATAAACAAGCTTTTGCCTTTGTCCGAGCGCCGCCACAGCGGTGATGTGTATTTGTGTGGGAGGACAGGAGGCGGGCGGGGCGCGCGGGGGGGGCGCGCGCGGCGCCGCACGCTGCGCATGACGCTCACCATCGTCGGCGTGTTCGCGCTGTGCTGGCTGCCCTACGCCACCATGGCGCTGTGGTAAGCCCGCCTCCCGGACAACGCCGTGCTAAACAAGACTAAGCTATGGCCACTTGAAACATTTAAAGCGACACTAGCGACATCTATGACAGCGCTGCAAGCGTTGGTCAGCGCAACTAAATCTGACATCCCGCTATTAGAGTTTCAAATGTTTCAATAGTCAGTGGTCAGTTTGACTTTATTGTTATTCTATTTCTAGTAGTTTTTTTTTTAAATACGTGTCATGACTTT
>OZ014455.1:0-46067 GCA_963966035.1 Acleris laterana | reverse complement strand
TCACAAGCGGTTATTGGCTACTGCGGACCTGCCCCTGCGGCGGCAACTACCCTCGCACACGCATATAATTACAAATTTTAAAACTGGTTTATTCTTTCGCTTGCTATCATACGCTGCTCTGTAATTCTAACGGATTTGACTCAAATTGTAAGCATTACGTCATGAATACCCTGACAACCGCGTGGCGTAGCTACTGGCGATGGGCAAAATGTTTGGACGTAGCGCGAATGTGTGTTATCGCAAATGCGGTGGAGTTTATGTTGTATGACCTGTACGAAGTCGCATACCCGAGTAATCATTGTTCACGCAAACCAATATCTAACGAGTCAGCACTCAGCGCGCGCGAGGCGTGTTTATTTACTCGCACGTGGCTCAATTAATTCGGCGCCACGAGACGCGCTCTAGCCACTTTGCGCAACCGCCGGCCCACGCATCTCTGAACTGAATAATTGACGAGAAAATTCACCTTCGATGTTGGAAAAATACCACTTATATTGTTATTTTATTGTGCGAAGCCGGAATTGCAATATGTACAAATTAGTATTATTGTGATATCAAAACTCAAAGAAGTCAACCAGCTCAGCTCTTTTCAACAGAAGCTGTGAATAACAAAATTAAAACAGCTAATCGCACCTTTTTGGTTTCGTCAGGGCCCTTTGTACCTACCGAACCACTCATTTCATAAACATAGGTATTATTTCTAGTTGAGACTCAATACTAAGTAATATCTAGTCTTTGTGTTTTACTCTTTAAAACCAGACCATATTTGGCCCTCCAAAGCTAGTAACTCAGGTAAGTCAGGCCAGGTAAATCAGGAGGATATCCGGCGCAATCACTCTATCATACGAAACAAAACATTCGTATTTGAGAATTTCTCAATCGCTGATAAACTTCGTGATCTTAAATATAAAACATGACATGCGTGTGATACTTTCTGTGCGCACCAAAATGAAATTGAACTTTAATTCGCATCGTAGATGGTGCCTGATGGTGGCTATAGCCTGTAAAAATACTTTACTCCCATATCGAAAACGAGTACTGCTTGTGCCATCTGTCGTTAAGTTGGTAAATTACATTCGATAACAATGATGGGGTTTTGATTCGTAGACACATTTTGGTTTGTATCTCCCCATTATTAAATTTGACTTTAATTCATATTACAGGTAGCGCCGTCCGTCGTCAAGGAGCTAACTCACATTCATTAAGAATGATATTATTTTGATTTGTATATACATATTTCTATCGGTCCAGAATTAAATTTGCCTTTAATTTGTATTGTAGATAGCAGTAACCGCAGTCACACCCGTAAAAAAAAAAAAAAAACTTTTATTGCATACCAAAACCGAGTACATCTGGCGCCATCTGTCGTCAAATAGCTACGTTACATTCGTTACAAATAATATTGGTTAAGTTTGTCAACATTTTGCTATAGCTCCAGAATTAAATTTAACTTTAATTCGTATTGTGGACCCGCAAGCCGCACTTGGTATTAAGAATATATACGTATATGTATGTACTTTGATTCAGTTTGAGTATAACTAACGCCATCTGTCGTCAAGTATCTAAATTGTATTTGATAATTAACATGCTATTTTAATTTGTTTTTTTTTTTTTTTTTGCGATGTACTTCCCCAGAATTAAATTCAATGTTCATAAGTATTGTAGATATCTTTAACAATACTGGTACCATCCATCCAAAAAAAAAAAAAAAAAAAAACGAATTAAAACAACAACATGACTGGATAACGAATGGTTTTTAGCTACTTGACAATAGATGGCGCCAGCTGTACTCATTTTCAATATAGAATAAGGGTTTTTTTTTTTTATTATTATTATTATTTTTTTTTTTTTTATATAACTGTAACGAATAACCTCACATTACACACCACAATATAACAACATAAAACATAATTTGTAACAAAATAATTTAAAACATTTCAGAAAATGCTCAACAGATGGCGCAAACTGTCATACATCCCATTTAACAGGGAAGTGCTGGATCGATTCTACGGATAAAGGAGTGAAACAGTTAATCTCAAAAGGTCAACGCCTTATTATAATACATGCAGGTAGTGCCAAAGGATTTGTACCGGGTGCTCTACTTATGTACAAGTCTACTGATAAGACCGGTGATTATCACGATGCCATGAATAATGTCAATTATGAAAAATGGTTACAGAATCAACTTATTCCTAACTTGTCTCCAAATTCTGTATTAGTAGTAGACAATGCTGCTTATCACAATAAATACGTGGAACGCCCGCCCAACTCTAATACCGCAAAGCCGCTTATGATAAACTGGTTACAAAAACACAATATTCCCCATGATTCATCATTTCCTAAAATACAACTATACGAAATTATTTGTCGACATAAAGAAGACTTTGTAGAATATTCCATTGGCAAAATTTTACATCAACATGGGCACGAAGTGTTAAGGTTACCGCCATACCATCCCGACTTCAACCCTATAGAAAATATATGGTCACAGATAAAAGGTTACACGTATCAAAAAGGAACATAGACATGAATATGGGTACAGTAAAAAACTTGATTGAAGAAAAAATTAATATGATTGGCCCGGATGAATGGAAGAAAGTTTGTGATCATGCCATGAAATGTGAAAATGAATATCGGTCACAGGAACACTCGATGGATGATCACATCGATAGGATTGTAATTAACGTAAATGAAAGCACTGACGAATCTGACTATGATATGATCGATGACGGTTACTCAGATTGTGAAATAGAAAATGTTGAAAATATCGACCCAAATATGCAGTAGGTAAAATATTAATGTTAAGTACAGTCACTGGCATAAATAAGTTATCATTTATGAACCTAGTCACTTTAACGTCAGTTTGAAATGTCATACGAAATTGTCCAACGATTAAAAGCGACAAGGTATAGAAATCATCACTTATTTATGACGGTGACTGTACCTATAAGCATCATAGCGGGCCTAGTATGAAAGTCTTCATGTCGTTTGCATCCCTCTCACACGCGGGTTATTTACTTAGGTGCGAGAGGGACGCCAATGACTTTTTTTTTTCATACTAGCCCCGTTAGTAGATGCTGTTTTTAAGTAGGCAGGTATTGAGTTTTATTCTTGTAAATATTTCCCAATAAGCTTTATTTTGTTGTACTTTATGTTTTAATGTGAAGATAATGTTTTGTTTACTAATGGCAATAAAACTGAGTATTTTCAAAGTTATTGAAGGTGGTTGTAACATCTCTATATTATACAGTGCCATATGCTGTCATTTGTCACTTTGTCATTTGACACTAAACAATAAAGTTCCATTTTAATGGACATGAAAACGTCACTCATTTAATACAATCATTGATTGACAGTTCAGGTGCCATCGTATTCCGATTGAGATCCGAGTTTTCCCGAAAGAAAATCATTTTGCACTACATCTGTATGTATCTATCTATATGGTTGAATAGCTCGATTTTAAAAAACAGTGGCGCCCTCATTACTTTTATTGTGTTTTCTAATAAACTTAAGTATTTTCTTGAAATTGGTCGGTTGGTTTTTGTACTACAAATGAAAACACAACTTATATGTTATATCACATAGTTTATTCACCTTCGAGTTACCAAATTAACGGAAAAAAGTGGCCACCTTTTCCCGTTAAGCTGACTACTCAAGAAAAGGGTAGGTAAGTATCAAAGTTTGTTACGTATTTCATAAATTGTGTTTTTACTTGCACTACAAAAACGCATCGTCTGATTGCAAGGAAATTCTTTAGTTAATTAGAAAACACAATAATAGTAATGAGGGCGCCACTGTTTGCTCGGCGCAGTCTTAAAATGGCTAATAGCTTGCCCCTCGGACCAAGGATCTCGACACCGAAAGGAACGAAGTTATATTCTGCGCCGATGTTGCGGTAGCCTCAGCTGCTGCACTTGGGTTCTTGAATATAATCAAATATAAAACGTTAAAAAAAATAAAAAATACAAAAAGCAAGGCCCAGCAGCTAGTCTCGAACTCAGGTGCCTAGGTTAGTAGACCCTGCGCCGAGATTTCACCACTCGACCAAGCTTGCTGCTACGCGTGTCGTCAAATTTGTACATCGCATTAGTGACAATGAAGTTTAATTATCTTTGCGAAGTAGTATATAATAATGCAAGTAGGATATACAGTCACTAGCAATAATATTTTGTCCAATATTGGGCATAAAAATATCTGACACACGTTTAAGACATAAGTACATCCGGCGTACCCTCGGCGCAGTCTTAAAAAGGCTAATAGCACGTCCCCTCGGACCAAGGATCTCGAGGCCGAAAGAAACGAGTTATATTCTGCGCCGATGTTGCGGCCGCCTCAGATGCTGCGCTGAGTTCTTGAATATAATTAAATATAAAATGTTGAAATAAATAAAAAATACAAAAAGCAAGGCCCAGCAGCTAGTCTCGAACTCAGGTGCCTAGGTTAGTAGACCCTGCGCCGAGATTTCACCACTCGACCAAGCTTGCTGCTACGCGTGTCGTCAAATTTGTACATCGCATTAGTGACAATGACGTTTAATTATCTTAGCGAATTAGTATAATGCAAGTAGGATATACAGTCACTAGCAATAATACATACATACACATACATACCGTCACGCCTTCATCCCAGAGGGGGGTAGGCAGAGCTACAGAATTACCAACAACTTTAACAGCCATTTGTTAATTCTGTAACCACATTTTGCACAAACAGGCTAAGATGTATATCATGTGTGTATTAGCAATAATATATTGTCCAATATTGGGCATAAAAATATCTAACACACGTTTAAGACATAAGTACATCCGGCGTACCCTCGGCGCAGTCTTAAAAAAGCTAATAGCACGTCCCCTCGGACCAAGGATCTCGGCGCCGAAAGGAACGAGTTATATTCTGCGCCGATGTTGCGGCCGCCTCAGATACTGCGCTGGGTTCTTGAATATAATTAAATATCAAATGTTGAAAACTAAAAAAAAATACAAAAAGCAAGGCCCAGCAGCTAGTCTCGAACTCAGGTGCCTAGGTTAGTAGACCCTGCGCCGAGATTTCACCACTCGACCAAGCTTGCTGCTACGCGTGTCGTCAAATTTGTACATCGCATTAGTGACAATGACGTTTAATTATCTTTGCGAAGTAGTATAATGCAAGTAGGATATACAGTCACTAGCAATAACATATTGTCCAATATTGGGCATAAAAATATCTGACACACACGTTTAAGACATAAGTACATCCGGCGTACCCTCGGCGCAGTCTTAAAAAGGCTAATAGCACGTCCCCTCGGACCAAGGATCTCGACGCCGAAAGAAACGAGTTATATTCTGCGCCGATGTTGCGGCCGCCTCAGATACTGCGCTGGGTTCTTGAATATAATTAAATATCAAATGTTGAAAACTAAAAAAAAATACAAAAAGCAAGGCCCAGCAGCTAGTCTCGAACTCAGGTGCCTAGGTTAGTAGACCCTGCGCCGAGATTTCACCACTCGACCAAGCTTGCTGCTACGCGTGTCGTCAAATTTGTACATCGCATTAGTGACAATGACGTTTAATTATCTTTGCGAAGTAGTATAATGCAAGTAGGATATACAGTCACTAGCAATAACATATTGTCCAATATTGGGCATAAAAATATCTGACACACACGTTTAAGACATAAGTACATCCGGCGTACCCTCGGCGCAGTCTTAAAAAGGCTAATAGCACGTCCCCTCGGACCAAGGATCTCGACGCCGAAAGAAACGAGTTATATTCTGCGCCGATTTTGCGGCCGCCTCAGATACTGCGCTGGGTTCTTGAATATAATTAAATATAAAATGTTGAAAAAAATAAAAAATACAAAAAGCAAGGCCCAGTAGCTAGTCTCGAACTCAGGTGCCTAGGTTAGTAGACCCTGCGCCGAGATTTCACCACTCGACCAAGCTTGCTGCTACGCGTGGCGTCAAATTTGTACATCGCATTAGTGACAATGACGTTTAATTATCTTTGCGAAGTAGTATTATAGTATAATGCAAGTAGGATGTACAGTCACTAGCAATAATATATTGTCCAATATCGGGCATAAAAATATCTGACACACACGTTTAAGACATAAGTACATCCGGCGTACCCTCGGCGCAGTCTTAAAAAGGCTAATAGCACGTCCCCTCGGACCAAGGATCTCGACGCCGAAATGAACGAGTTATATTCTGCGCCGATGTTGCGGCCGCCCCAGATGCAGCGCTGAGTTCTTGAATATAATCACTATCACTACATATTATAAAACAAAGTCGCTTCCCACTGTCTGTCCCTATGTATGCTTAGATCTTTAAAACTACGCAACGGATTTTGAAGCGGGTTTTTTTAATAAATAGAGTGATTCAAGAGGAAGGTTTTTATGTATAATAAACTGTTTTATGTACTCACATGAACCGAAGCGAAGCGAGGGCGGGTCGCTAGTTAAATATAAAATGTTGAAAACTAAAAAAAAAAAACAAAAAGCAAGGCCCAGCAGCTAGTCTCGAACTCAGGTGACTAGGTTAGTAGACCCTGCGCCGAGATTTCACCACTCGACCAAGCTTGCTGCTATGCGTGTTGTCAAATTTGTACATCGCATTAGTGACAATGACGTTTAATTATCTTTGCGAAGTATTATAGTATAATGCAAGTAGGATGTACAGTCACTAGCAATAATATAACTATTTGTAACTAGACAATATATGAAAGCTAGTATTGTAAGTTAATTTGACAATTTGGTTAAGCAGAGTAATTGCAGTGCCCTTACAGGGTTTATGTTGATCCATGTAATAGTATTTAAGATCTTTGTAACTACAACATAAGGCAATAAAATATATGAATATGAATATGAATATGAATATATTGTCCAATATTGGGCATAAAAATATCTGATACGCCTTTTATACCTCTAGTAATAAAGACGTGTCAGATATTTTTGCGGACAATGTTGTATAATATATTATTCCTGGTGACTGTACCCACGAAAATGTTGGAGACTTTAGAGCCTGGTCATAATAAACTTTGAAGTGAATATCAAACAACAAGCATGAGAATGACAATGACAATCACAGTGACAAGGTTCTATACATTTACAAGGTTCCAGTATTTTTTGGGTGACGGTATAACATTTTAACTTTATTACCTACTCAACTGACAAGAGGACGTGCTTTTTACCCAACTGCTGAAGACCGAGGGTTAAATTTTAACCTGTGTGTATGTATGTATCTATCTATATGGTTGAATAGCTCGATTTTAAAAAACAGTGGCGCCCTCATTATTTTTATTGTGTTTTCTAATAAACTTAAGTATTTTCTTGTAATTGGTCGGTTGGTTTTTGTACCACAAATGAAAACACAACTTATATGATATATCACATAGTTTATTCACCTTCGAGTTATCAAATTAACGGAAAAAAGTGGCCACCTTTTCCCGTTAAGCTGACTACTCAAGAAAAGGGTAGGTAAGTATTAAAGTTTGTTACGTATTTCATAAATTGTGTTTTTACTTGCACTACAAAAACGCATTGTCTGATTGCAAGGAAGTTCTTTAGTTAATTAGAAAACACAATAATAGTAATGAGGGCGCCACTGTTTGCTCGGCGCAGTCTTAAAAATGCTAATAGCACGTCCCCTCGGACCAAGGATCTCGACACCGAAAGGAACGAAGTTATATTCTGCGCCGATGTTGCGGTAGCCTCAGCTGCTGCACTTGGGTTCTTGAATATAATTAAATATAAAATGTTGAAAAAAATAAAAAATACAAAAAGCAAGGCCCAGCAGCTAGTCTCGAACTCAGGTGACTAGGTTAGTAGACCCTGCGCCGAGATTTCACCACTCGACCAAGCTTGCTGCTACGCGTGTCGTCAAATTTGTACATCGCATTAGTGACAATGACGTTTAATTATCTTTGCGAAGTAGTATAATGCAAGTAGGATATACCTACAGTCACTAGCAATAATATATTGTCCAATATTGGGCATAAAAATATCTGACACACACGTTTAAGACATAAGTACATCCGGCGTACCCTCGGCTATTATTTACTATTATTTAGTATGTAAATTGACTGTTGATTCCCTTATTAGCCAGTGCTGCGCAGCGGATCGTGCTAGAATTTTAGCATTCGGTACAAGGGAGGCTAGATACTGGCTTCAAGCTCATCCCTCGCCAAGCACTGGTACTTTCCTAGACCCTAACACACTCCGACTTTCAGTTTGCCTTCGCCTTGGGGTCCCGGTCTGCGCTCCACATCGGAAGTGACGTAGATCGGCTAGGACATCACGGACTTTCTTGCCAGAGAAGTGCTGGCCGCTTTTCCAGACACGCCGCACTCAACGACATCATTCGTCGGTCTCTTGCCTCAATAAAGGTCCCGGCTCTTTTAGAGCCGACAGGCATTTCTAGAAATGATGGCAAGAGACCTGACGAAATGACCTTGGTCCCGTGGAATATGGGACGGGTGCTAGTGTGGGATGCAACTTGTGTAGACACGCTAGCCCCATCACATCTCCACCGGACCTCTAATAGGGCTGGTGCGGCAGCTGAAGCGGCCGAAAGCTTGAAGGTAGTAAAATATAGTGGTCTCGGCCCAGAATATATGTTTATTCCATTCGGCGTCGAGACCCTTGGTCCGTGGGGTCCTAGCGCTCGGAGCCTCTTCAAAGAAGTTTCGAAGAGGCTCATTGACGTCACGGGAGACCGAAGAGCTGGCAGTTTCCTCGCTCAACGCATAAGTTTAACCATCCAGCGAGGAAATGCTGCCAGCATCTTTGGTACAATGCCGCAGGGGCCATTCTTAGATTTAATGTTTTAGTTAATTTATATATTTAGAGTTAGTTTTATTTAATTTTAGTTTTCTTTTTCAGTTACTGTGTTTTGTTGTATTATTTAATTAATAAACAACTAATTTTCGTGAAATTAAATATAAAATGTTGAAAAAAATAAAAAATACAAAAAGCAAGGCCCAGTAGCTAGTCTCGAACTCAGGTGCCTAGGTTAGTAGACCCTGCGCCGAGATTTCACCACTCGACCAAGCTTGCTGCTACACGTATCGTCAAATTTGTGCATCGCATTAGTGACAATGACGTTTAATTATCTTTGCGAAGTAGTATAATGCAAGTAGGATGTACATTCACTAGCAATAATATATTGTCCAATATTGGGCATAAAAATATCTGACACACACGTTTAAGACATAAGTACCTACATCCGGCGTACCCTCGGCGCAGTCTTAAAAAGGCTTAATAGCACGTCCCCTCGGACCAAGGATTTCGACGCCGAAAGGAACGAAGTTATATTCAGCGCCGATGTTGCGGTAGCCTCAGCTGCTGCACTTGGGTTCTTGAATATAATTAAATATAAAATGTTGAAAAAAATAAAAAATACAAAAAGCAAGGCCCAGCAGCTAGTCTCGAACTCAGGTGCCTAGGGTTAGTAGACCCTGCGCCGAGATTTCACCACTCGACCACGCTTGTGCTACGCGTGTCGTCAAATTTGTACATCGCATTAGTGACAATGACGTTTAATTATCTTTGCGAAGTAGTATAATGCAAGTAGGATGTACAGTCACTAGCAATAATATATTGTCCAATATTGGGCATAAAAATATCTGATACGCCCTTATACTTCTAGTAATAAAGACGTGTCAGATATTTTTGCGGACAATGTGGTATAATATATTATTCCTGGTGAATGTACCCACGAAAATGTTGGACAGTTTAGAGCCTGGTCATAATAAACTTTGAACTGAATATCAAACAACAAGCATGAGAATGACAACGACAATCACAGTGACAAGGTTCTATACATTTACAAGGTTCCAGTATTTATAGTGAGCAAAATTCAAAATATTTATTTAGTAAATAGGCCACATGAGGGCTCCTTTACACGTCGGTAATATAGGGCGAGTCTACCAGCGCTTCGGACGAGACCATCATTGCGAAACTCCAGCAGAAGGTCATTTTTTCAATTATAAAAACATAATAGTACTTAAAACTAAGTTACATTAAGTAAAGTAAATTACATTAGGTAATAAAGTAATAAATAATAATTTCTTAATCATTACAAATGCAAGGTCAATAAACCTTAAACAAAAAAAAAAAAACTATGAGCGGATAACGAATCCGAGTGATGCGAGTTATGCGAGTGCACGCGAGTCAGCGATTCGCTAACTCGAAACCAAAACTCGACTCGCTTGGCTGCTGCACGGCTGCTGCCGCGAAGTGGATCCCATCCGGTTGATGCGAGTCGAGTCAACTCGAGTTGCGATTCGAGTTAGCGGCCGAGTCAACTCGAGTTATCCGAGTTGGAATAAATTCGACTCGTAATATCGCTAATATATAGTAAATAAACTAATGAAAGTTAAACGTTGTTCATTAGCTTCGTACCTTGATCAAACTAAAATCAATGAAATTCTCCATAAGAGCACAAACAAATGAGATATCGTAGAGTACACGATAATTATTTACATTGTTAGTATTGGTTTCCGGGATCCTTATTGGGAAAGGTGATGCGGTCACGAGATTAAATTTGGTACCCACCTTAGGTCCAAAGTCAATCCGACACTCTACAACAATTAGGTCGAGTTTGCCAAAAGTTACAAATGACTAATGACATTGACGACTTCAAGCATGTTTTTCTTGAAATGGGTCCCAAATTAACGCTCGTGACCGTACAAATTCCTACTTTCTTGCATTAATATAACATGTATTTTTAGATTGGCACAACTTACGCATGATTTTCAAGTTATTTACTTATTTCTTTTCTTGTATTTTTTTCTCATGGCAGGTGTTCAAAGTCGAAATGACTGTTTTGCTGATAATTTAAGTCAGATTCATTCCAGTATTTTTCCAACTTTTATATTAGGTATTGAAATAATAATGCTTCTTTCTTCTTAATTAAATATTCATGAGAGCGTACTCGCACTTACAATATCAAAAGGGCTGAAAAATTGGCATAACTTGATAACGGTGAAACTTTTTGGTTTGATCTTGGGCTAGGGAATCCCCGGGGTCACTGTGACGAGCTATTTTTGGGACACCTGCAGGAACAACCGAGATGAAACAAGTTGCTTGTAATTACTACTGGCCACAAATTGATCATGATATTGAAAGCTTTGTTAAAAAATGTTACGTTTGTCAAATGTATCACAATAATGATACAAAGGAACCTTTTCTGTCAAAAGAAATACCAAACTTGTCCTTTTCTAAAATTGTATTTAATATCATGGAATTTAAGAAAAATTGTTATCATGTTGTATATGATTATATGTAAATGGCTAGATTTCAAATCAACTTGGCAACAAGTCTCCTCAAAGCATGCTTAATGCAGTTATAGATATTTTTATTTGCTATGGAGTACCGATGGAAAGTTTGATTCATTAGTATGTAAAAACGTTGCTTTTGAATGGGGATTTAAATTTTCTTATTCAGGTCTACGATATCCAGTTGAATGGGAAGGCAGACAGAGCAGTACAAATTGCGAAAAAAATGCTAATCAAATTATCAGAAGATAGAACGGATTTTAGAATAGCACTTCTACAATACAGATTATTACAGATCTACGGTATCAGGAATTAAACATTCTCCATCTCGATGGGATGGGATGGGCTTTGTGTTCCACTTCGACCATTGCTGATCTTTTGTGACAGCCATTTGTTTAGAGTTCACCGCAAAGGCCCGTTGCGTCCAGGAATTTCCAGATGCTTTGGGCAGTGAGGAGTTGTATCTCTTGTGGGTCCATGATATGTCGCCCTCGGTAGATCTAGATACATCTCGGCTAATGATGACTCGTAAGTCGAAAATAAATTCGGGAGTGAAGTTGGAATTTCAAAAATCTCGAAAAAGAAATGAAGTAGGTAAATAATAATAGAATCAGCATCAGAATATTTTTTACTCAACTAGGATTACATAATAAACTCTTTTGGAACGTCGTAGTAGCGAGTTAGAGCCGCTTACACAGAGAATTAACACTGGGCTAAGACACCAAGATCCATTATCAAATAAATGGTTGAAGGGGAAAAATTACCTAATTGATAATTTTAGATCAAATGTTGTTAAAGAAAACCAATAACTGCATGTGTACATACTCGTAGTAGTGGTGTAAATTAAAATGATAGATTTCTTGAAAAAAGATAGTATATTGCCAAGTAAACGAATAAAAACACAGGAGATATCGTTGGCTCTTAAAAGTCCGTAAAACGCTAACAATTTTCGAATCTGACAGTGAGTCGCCACGCCTACCCGCAGTTCCCTCAGAAGCCTTGCGTTTCGTTCCGACAGCGCGCATACAAGACCTTATCACATTAGAGCTCAATAATTCGGTGCTTCCAGGTTTCCAGGCAGCGCAGCCCAGTGGCCTCAAGATGTGGTTATGTTTATATGTATTTTTATTTTATTTTGTATGTTTAAGTTAAACTACTGGTGTTTAGATTAACGGACACGAGAAAATCTGTTGTTTTTTAGTTTTTTCATAACTGAATCGCCGATGCCTCACCACATCAGATCCGTGAGAAAAGCGTCAGTTGCAAATATCGCAAGTATATGACTTTGCCCCTGTAGTATGTATTAACCAATGCCTAATCAAATAGTTTTTTTGTGTAAATTGTTTGTAGCAAATATCGCAATTGTGAGTTTTTTCCCCCTGTGTGAATTAACCTATGCCTAATCAAACTAAATTTGAGTGAAAAATGTTTGTTGCAAATATCACAAGTGTGAGGTTTTCCTTATGTGTGAATTCGGATCCCCTTGACTGCCATACATATCGTTGGTCATAATGTATTGTTAGTTATACTTTTTTTTGTCATAACTTCTTTCAGGCTGAAGTTACAGTTTTTGATAAACGTTTATCGTGTAGATTGGTTAGGTTAGGTTAGGTTAGTTTTATAAAACTTCTGAAAAAATAACCATGTCCTGAGAAAAGTGCATTATGACTTGCGAAAATTATGACTTGAAACACATTATGACTAAAAATAATTATGGCAGTCAATAGAGACCCGTGTGAATTAACCGATGCCTAGTCAAACTGCTTTTCTGTCCAAATTGTTGATTACAAATATCGCACTTGTGAGATTTTTCCCCTGTGTGAATTAACCGATGCTTAGTCAAACTAGATTTATGTAAAAAAAATTTGTAGCAAATGTCGCAAGTGTGAGATTTTTCCCCTGTATGAATTAACCGATGTGCAGTCAAATTGCTTTTACTGTTAAATTGTTTATTGCAAATGTCGCAAGTGTGAGGTTTTTCACCTGTGTGAATTAACCGATGCCTAGTCAAATCGCCTTTTTGTTTAAATTGTTTCTTACAAATATCGCAAGTAAAAGGTTTTACACCTGTGTGAATTAACCGATGCCTAGTCAAATCGCCTTTTTGTTTAAATTGTTTCTTACAAATATCGCAAGTAAAAGGTTTTACCCCTGTGTGAATTAACCGATGCATAGTCAAATTGATTTTTTGTGTAAATTGTTTCTTACAAATATAGCAGGTGTAAGGTTTTTCTCCTGTGTGAATTAACCGATGTGTAGTCAAATGTTGTTTTCGTGAAAACTGTTTGTTGCAAATATCGCAAGTGTAAGGTTTTTTCCCTTTGTGAACTAACCTATGCCTAGTCAAACTACATTTTAGTGAAAAACGTTTGTTGCAAATATCGCAAGTATATGACTTTTTCCATGTGTGAATTAACCGATGCGTAGTCAAATGAGGTTTTCGAGAAAATCGTTTGTTGCAAATATCGCAGGTGTAAGATGTTTCCCCTGAGTGAATTAACCGATGCCTAGTCAAATTCACTTTTTGTATAAACTGTTTCTTACAAATATCGCAAGTGTAAGGCTTTTCCCCTGTGTGAATTAACCAATGCCTAGTCAAATGATGTTTTAGTGAAAACTGTTTGTTGCAAATATCGCAATTGTAAGGTTTGTCCCCTTTATGAATTAACCTATGCCTAGTCAAACTACGTTTTAGTGAAAAACGTTTGTTGCAAATATCGCAAGTGTGAGTTTTTTCCCCTGTGTGAATTAACCGATGCCTAGTCAAATGGATTTTTAGTATAAATTGCTTGTTGCAAATATCGCAAGTGTAAAGATTTTCCTCTGTGTGAATTAACCGATGCGTAGCCAAATGATGTTTTCGTGAAAATCGTTTGTTGCAAATATCGCACGTGTAAGATTTTTCTTCTGCGTGAATTAACAGATGAGCAATCGCCCTAGGTCTCCCTGGGTGCTGTTTCTTCGAAGTTGTTGTACTTTCTATTGCTTTATAGATACAAGTATGAGTCATAAGAGAAGACTTCCGTAGAAAAGTTTTAAGACAAATCTTGCAAGGATGCAGCTCCTTATCGACGAGGAAGCGCTCAAGCCTGACGAAGCAAGCGTTGAGCACGACAGGCGCGCCGCAGCTCCCGCCGGAGCGCGGCGCGTCCCCGGGGCCGCCCTCCTGCTCGACAGGCTCTGAGCTGGCTCGGCTCGACATCTCCGCAGCTGCAACAATTTTATTGAGTTATAAATCATCACAATTAGTATTTGAATGCTGTTATCAATTTAATATGATAAGAAAAAAAATATTAAAAAAGCCCATCGATTTAGTGCCTACATACGCCGTGCCCGGGATATACCGAAGGATTTTAACAACGTGTATAGCCAACCAATTTGATTTCTAAGCCACTATGGACTACATAGTCCAAGTGATTTGACAACCAAAACGTTAAATTATTATTATTATTTATTTATTTAATGGCGTCTACATAATTAACGTAATTTTGCCAATGTCCAATATATATAAGCAACGTTGTACGGTGAATCCTGTCCTGTCGTCGAAATCTTCCAGTCATAGTCGTTATGACCCTTGAAGATGCGGGCATCCCCTTCAATGGCTTGGTGTGATCTTGACCGCTAACTCATTTGGAACCATCTTTTCACCAAAACGTAATAGGCTTTAGCTACATTTGTTCAATATATTATAACTGTTCAATAAGTAATGAGAATGGTAAGGACGCAAATACCTTTTATGAGTATACACTTGCTATATCGTTTCTCGAAACATATAATTCCCGTTTCTAGTAGGAAAAAGAAACACTGTAGTATATTTTATTATAAATTATACGCAAAATTTACCGAGATATGAGCAATTTAAATTTTTGAAAAGGAATGGTAATGAAGTACGTAATATGGTAATGATTAAGATGTTATGGGAATGAAAGTTCGATATTGGTAATGAAGGATTAAGTAAAAAACCCGATTTAACATTAACACTATGGAGATCAATTATTCAGCCTAAGTAATTATTGTAAGAAGTAATGAATACTTACGTTTATTTAACGGCATTAATTACTATGTAGAGTTGTCAATTAATAATAATGGTTCTCACAAAAAACTATATGTAGGCAAAATCGACATTAACCTGCGTTAAAGGTCTTCTGCATGTCTGCTGCAGATGTTTTTTTAGTCAATCATATATAGTCTATACTTTTAGGCATTTAAAAAAATGTAAACAAAACAACCACGTGATATAGTTCATCAGCCAATAGAAGTAGACGGTGTTCTGCTTCTATTGGCTGCCGTCAAAGTCGTCGTACGTCAAAGTTCGATAAAACAGTTTTGATTGGTTGTTTAACAAAGTCACGTGATTTGGAATGTTTACATTTTTTTAAATACCTAAAAGTATAGCCAAAAGCCAGTATATGGTGTTTGAGGTCGGACGTGGCAGAACCACCGAAGTACCACCCATTAAGCTTAACGGGGTGGTCCTTGATAGGGTGGACATGTTTAAGTATCTGGGGCATTTAGTTTCGTGCGACCTCAAAGACAACAAGGACATCGAACGGGAACGGAGGGCTCTGTCGGTCCGTGCTAATATGATAGCTCGTAAGTTTGCGCGGTGTACGAGAGAGGTGAAGATAACATTATTTAGAGCATACTGCACCTCTCTCTACTCGTGTAGCTTATGGAGGCAATACACGCAAAGGGCCTATGGAGCCCTCCGCGTCCAGTATAACAACGCGTTCCGGGTGATAGTGGGGCTGCCCCGCTTCTGTAGCGCATCAGGGATGTTCGCAGCTGCCGGGGTCGACTGCTTCCACACCACCATGCGCAAGCGGGCCGCGTCCCTGGTGCGCCGCGTGCGGGCCAGCCCCAATATCATCCTCAGCATGATAGGGAGCAGGGTAGACTGCCCCTATGTGCGTCACTGCTGTGAGCTACACGCACCTTCTACCTAATTATTAGAATAGGGTACTAACATTTAGGATTAAGAATTATGTAAGTACTAACAATATATGAGTTGTAATTTGACTTGAAATAAATATTATTATTATTATTATTATTATTATTATAGACTATAGATATTGCTAACAATAAAAACTGTACGTATTATAATAATCTTATCTTATTCTTCTTCTCTAATCTTATTATAAATTCTGATAGTTACTGCGTGATTATCATACATTACGATTAAACAACAAAGTATCAGTATTAATTTCTAATCAAAACTAATTTATAAACGTCTAGCTGTTTTATTAATAGAAATCAACATCTAAGCTCACAAACATCATATTACTACTATAGTAAGACTAAATAATTTTGAAATGAGTGTATGTTATTAGAAAACAAAATACTACATAATACAGTTTTCGCTGTTCGTTTTACTTACTATTTAATTAACAATTTAACGTCAGATCAATTGACATCAACATATTAGAAAACTTTACTTCGATTGGATAAGTAGTAGCGTAACCCGAATTAATATTCCAATAACAAGGTTTTAGTTGTAAATTTTACTCAAAACTAATTGGTTGACATTTAACAGTCTTAACAATAGAACACTTGAACATAGTTTTTGAGTGACACATAAAACAAATGTTTAAAAAAACAAAAATCCGTCTTCAAAAATGCAAAAAAACTTCGTATACAATGGTAGGTAGGTCAGTCCGACACATTTCAATTAGTCTTGTAAAAACTAGGTCCTTACTAATACATACAACATACATAAACTCACGCCTTTATTTCCAGAGTGGGGTAGGCAGAGCTACAATATTACCAACAACTCTAAAAACTTGTTGATAATTCTGTAACCACACTTTGCACACCTAATTCCTTACTAATAAACGTTCAATAACGGTGGTATAGCTATACAATATTTTGTCCTTATCTGTCAAATTCAAATGTCACAGTGACAGATAAGGACAAAACATTGTATAGCTATAACACAGTTACTCAACGTTACTCAACTCAGTTACGTTATTAGTAAGAGGGAATGTGTTACAGTTGTAGGAACTTCTTCATAATTACAGTCACCTGCTGATAGACCTAACCGAACAGCGAGCCCATAAAAATGTGTTGCATTGGATTCTCAAAAAAGACTAACACGCGAAAATGTCAGAAAAATGTGCTGTAACAGTATGATTTAACTATCTGCTTGGATAAAAATTCAAGAAGATGTAACTACATGCATAGGTAACCAAAAAGAGTGGAAAATTCCAACAAAATTGGATGGGGTAGATAACCAAAAATGTTAAAAAAAAATTAAAATGAACTAGTCCCAAGATATTAAGATTCCTAATTGTTTGCTACTTGAAACGCAATTAACAGCACAATATCCAGCACCAAGTAATTCTCGGAAAAATCTAGGTGTACAACAGCAACTTCACTTTTCCTATCCCTCTTGTAATGTATTTTTCTTTACTAGCACACCACTCATAATAGTTTATCTTTTCATCATTGTTAAACTCTTGAAAGTTAATTACTCTATTTTTGCATATATCACAATCTCGGTTCAAACTTTCATTGTAAACATCACAGCATAAGCTTTGGAGTACAGCAGTTCCATTCCTTGATTATTCTGTTTTTATTTAAACTTTTAACGAGTAAATCAAAATTTACATGTACTTTACAAGCACATGTATTTCTGTCAGATTCCTTAGGAGTGAGTACCCAAAACGGCCGATACTTGCTAAACGTGGAATGTGCTACGTCACTATTTTGAACGACCACGAACTTCTTATGTAAAGTATCGGTTAAATACCGTTTCTGTTTCCTTACTCCAGTGCGGGTGATAAATTCATTTATCCGGAGATATCTTTGTTGCTGTCATCTTCAAAAAAATCTTCTATTTGTCATGGGATATTATGTTTGATCTTTTCGGTACTCCGTGTGTTGTTTTTTTTATATCTGACTGAAAACTTGCTTGTCTTTCCTAGAATTTTATATTCCTTAAATTTTTCTTTGTTTTTCATAAAAACGTCACTAAATACACGTTTTTCTTTCTTCTTTAGACCGTAGAATTATTTCTTCTTAACTTCTTCACGTTTGTCACTGTCCACCGTTTCAACTAATCTATCCACTTTTTTTTCAGTTGAAGACACGTTGAGATCATTCGTTTGGTTTGCCCTTATTATTTTACTCAGCATTCTTTTCAATGCATCCCTCTCTTTTTCAACTTTTTCTTTTTAGGTTTTCAATATTCCTATCTGCTTGATATAATGCAGTGCCGCGCGCGCAGCGATCGGTGACGGGCGCGTTGACGGTTGTATCGCAGCGACCTAATAGCCGTTATAATGTCGAACGTTGTAAAATGTAACGCGTGTAACATCGTCATTGACGAGATGTTATCATACATTCAAAATAAGCTTTCGGTAGTGGACGAGCCCACCTTACTGAACATTTGTAAATCGGCGTTCACTAGTGATGAAATTAAGAAATCTAAAACGTTATTGTTCGAATCAGTACCAACGAAACAGCGGAATAAAACAAGACAAGGGAGCGGTAAAGAGGTGCGAGACTTAGAGGACATAGTGTCAGTGCTAAAATGTGCCGATTCTGATAGCTTGCCGGTGTTTGTTGCGCGACAACTTGATAGGCTGCCACCTATTTGTTTTGATCACCTGGATTGCACAAAAATGCTAAGGAATCTCACGAAGCTTCAAAATGATATGGAGGTGATTAAAGCAACATACGCCACAGTTAACCAAATTGAGGAACTTCAAGCGGAGGTTCATAACATGAAATACGCGTCTTTACCTCGAACACCTGTGTGCAACGTGAATACTAAGCGTGGGGCGTGGATTCCTGACAGTGGACCGATCGGTTTGTCGCACTTTCGGGACTCGTCGGAAGAGAGAATGGATTCTTCTTTTTATAAAATGGAAAAATTACCTACGAAGTCAACGAATGAAGTGCCCAATAAGACAATAAGGACCCCAGGATGTCATACGTTGAATAAAAGTTATGCTATGGCTATGGCGGCTGAGCACAAGAAGCCGTTTGTAGTGAGTCATACAGAACAACCGTTGGCCGGGGCGAGTAATCAGCTGGGCGAAGACATACCGCCACCGCGCAGCGCGCCAGTACCTGAGCCTGCGCCTACCCGCCAATCGTCGAATAACGAAAATAATAAAGACTGGTGTACGATAACTAAGCGTAAAAAGTCTAGTTATAGGTACGATGGTAAAAGGGGGACTTCCTGTGATACAGTGGGAAAATTCAAATCAGCAGAAAGTAAAATACCTATTTTTATTTCGAATGTGCATAAAGACACAAATGATTCAGATATAACAGAGTATATAAAGCATAAGACGCAGGAGATAATTACCTTGGAAAAGATTAAGATAAAACATAAGAAAGATCACAACGCATTTAAGTTTTTTGTGAATGCAAACAAGGTGCCTTTGTTTTTGTCCGAAGACCTTTGGCCTAAAGGAATAATTTTTAGAAAATTCGTGCACTTCAAGCAACTATATTCGAACGGATTATCCTCTGTTAACGGTCAACATAAGCAACAAAATGAATAAAGCACACAGATTTGTGACTTTCAACTGCAAAAATGTTAAGCGTTCTGTCAATGATATAAGACGTTTATGCGAGTCATGTGACTTAGTAGCTCTCCAGGAAACTTGGTTGCAGCCAGGAGATTTGTCTTATCTAGATAGCATAGACAAGGAATTTTGCGGCACGGGAACTTCAGCTATAGATACTACAGCCGGAATATTAAGGGGAAGGCCTTATGGTGGCGTGGCAATACTTTGGAGGAAGACAGCGTTTCGTGATGTTCAAGTGATTAAATGCGGTAACCCACGTGTGTGTGCAGTGAAAATTGTGTCCGCGGATAGGTCGATTCTAGTCATAAGCGTGTATATGCCCACGGATAAGGCGGAGAACTTGCCAGAGTTCACGGACTGTCTCGGAGCGGTAAGTGCACTAGTGGAAGACAATAACATTGAGTCTGTTTTTATATTAGGAGACTTTAACGCTCATCCCGGAGAACGTTTTTATAACGAACTTTCGAACTTTGCAAGTGAACAAACTTGGACGTGTGTTGATGTAGATAGTTTGAGGTCTGACGCTAATTCTTACACCTTTATAAGTGACGCGAATGGTTCAAAAAGATGGTTGGATCACTGTTTGGTTACGTCATCGGCACTTTGCTCTATTGATAAAGTATGTATTAAACATGATGTCGTATGGTCGGATCATTTTCCGCTGGTAGTAGAGTGTAATATTGGTTCCTTAAAGCCGAGGGTAAGCAACATACCTCGAGATGTTCATAATAAAGTTGTTTGGGGTGAGAGGACCCCTGAACAAGTAACGGTTTATAAAGAATATTGCCATGATAAGTTGAGGCTCATCGACTTTCCAAATTGCTTTCGTGCGTGCGGTAACCAGTATTGCTCTGATGGGGACCATAAAGTGATTTTAAATTGTATGTATAACAATATTGTGACCACACTCAGCGAGGCTGCGGAAGTTAGTTATTCTCAAAAAAAGAGTGCAGGAAAACAAAGAAAATGTATTGCGGGTTGGAATAAACACGTTGCTGAAGCACATAGGGAGGCTAGGCTGAAGTTTCAGGTTTGGTCAGGCTGTGGAGGGCCGAGTAGTGGAGTCACATATGATCAAATGAAGTTAACTAAAAGAATTTTCAAGTCTCGTCTACGGTGGTGCCAAAACAACCAGGACCAAATCAGGATGGACATTTTAGCATCACACCATTCGAACCATAAATTTCGTTCCTTTTGGAAGTGTACGAAAAAACTTAATGCAAAGCCTAGCCTTCCTATGAGCATCCAGGGAATATCTGACCCAAAGGATATAGCGATGATGTTCAGAGATCACTTTTTTGTTAAGTCACCTTTAGGTCCATCTCTCTCTCATCTTAATTTTGCGACGTGTTGTGGGGATGTAAATACCTTTTTTACGGCAAAGGAAGTAACTAGAGCCATTAAAACTATGACGAAGGGTAAATCTCCAGGTCGGGATGGTCTCAGTGTTGAGCATTTACAGCAGGCTGGACCACACTTGCCGAGAGTGTTAGCTTTATTTTACACGCTGTGCGTGGCTCACTCGCACTTGCCTGGTGATATGCTTAAAACTGTGGTAGTGCCTATTATTAAGAATAAAACTGGGAATATTGCTGACATATGTAACTATAGACCGATCTCGTTGGCCACTATTATAGCCAAAGTGTTTGATAGTTTGCTTAACGTACAACTTAACAAGTATTTAAATCTCCACGACAACCAATTTGGGTTCCGGCCGGGGTTGTCGACGGAGTCTGCTATTTTGTGCCTTAAGCACACTGTTAAATATTATACTAATAGAAAGACGCCAATTTATGCATGCTTTTTGGATTTATCCAAAGCATTCGACCTGGTTTACTATGATATGCTGTGGGTAAAGCTAAGAAGCATTCATCTACCAGAGGATTTAATTTGTATTTTTCAATATTGGTACTTAAATCAGGAAAATCAGGTTAAGTGGTCAAACGCGTTATCAGATCCGTACAGGTTGGAATGCGGGGTGCGGCAGGGGGGGCTGACGTCGCCCTCGCTCTTCAACCTGTATGTGAACGAGCTGGTTGTTGCGCTCAGCAATCGGCATGTCGGCTGCCATGTGGACGACGTTTGCGTCAATAACATCAGCTACGCGGACGACATGGTGCTGCTGAGCGCCTCACCTTGTGGTCTTAAAGCGCTTTTGAACACTTGTATGGATTACGCCGCTGAGCATGGTCTCATCTACAATGTCACCAAAAGTGAAGTAATGGTCTTTAAGGCAGGGACTAAGTGTCCTGATAATTTTCCACCCCTTACCCTTAATGGCTACATGTTGCATAGGGTGAAACAGTTTAAGTATCTCGGTCATGTTTTGACCGAAGACTTAAAAGATGACGCTGATATGGAAAGGGAGCGTAGGGCGTTGGCGGCGCGAGCAAATATGATTGCTCACAGGTTTGCACGCTGCTCAAAGTCAGTTAAAATCACCCTGTTTAAGGCATTTTGTACGTCGTTTTATACGTGCAGCCTGTGGGCGCATTATACTCGCAAGTCGTTTCATGCCCTTCGAGTCCAGTATAACAATGCGTTTAGGGTGCTGCTGCGGCTGCCGCGCTCGTGCAGTGCATCCGGCATGTTCGCGGAGGCGCGCACCGACTGCTTCTACACCACTCTGCGCAAGCGGTGCGCGTCCATGCTAAGCAGAGTGCGTGGCAGCGGCAATAGCATCTTGGCTGTTGTGGCGGATAGGCTGGATTGCCCTTACATGGGCCACTGTAGACAGTTTACATGTAAGCAGCAATATAGCTTATTAAGTAGGTAGTTTATTTTATTTTATTTTATTTTAATTTAATTTGCTCTTATGTTTTAACAAGTAGTTTATAAGAATTTGTATACTTACTAACAAATATGAATCCATGACATTCGAAATAAAAATAAATTATTATTATTATTATTATTTTAAGTATTTATTTAATTTTCTGTAAATTAGGTTTTTTACAATAAATATTCAATTATAGAAGTAAAATAACAATACTAATATAAAAAATAAACATTATAAAAAACCTAACCTACGAATGCCGCCGGCAGCGGGGCAGGGCTCAAGCTACCGGTGGTTAGGGCTGCAGAGAGAGGAACCTCCTCACAATACGTGCCGTGTCGAGAAGTACTGCCTTCTGTATCTGGCCCTTGATCCAGCCATCTAGCGAGAGTCTATTGAGGTGTTGTTTTTATTATTATTATTTTAAGTATTTATTTAATTTTCTGTAAATTAGGTTTTTTACAATAAATATTCAATTATAAAAGTAAAATAACAATACTAATATAAAAAATAAACATTATAAAAAACCTAACCTACGAATGCCGCCGGCAGCGGGGCAGGGCTCAAGCTACCGGTGGTTAGGGCTGCAGAGAGAGGAACCTCCTCACAATACGTGCCGTGTCGAGAAGTACTGCCTTCTGTATCTGGCCCTTGATCCAGCCATCTAGCGAGAGTCTCTTGAGGTGTTGGTCAAGACTCTTCGCTATAAGACCGTTTGCCGAAACAACTATTGGGACAATGATCGTCGAGTCAACATCCCACATGGCGGTCACCTCGTGAGCCAAGTCAAGGTACTTGCTGAGCTTGTCCTTCTCAGCCTTCACGAGGTTCTCATCATGCGGGATGGTGACGTCAACGAGCACTGCCCGGCGTTGAGATCAAAACGATATCAGGCTTATTGGCGACAATAGTCCTGTCCGTGATGACAGATCGATCCCAATAGAGCGTAGCACGACCATTTTCGAGAACTGGCGTCGGTGTGTACTTATAGTACGGCACTTCAGACTCAACAAGACCATATTGAAGAGCAAGTTGCTGATGGATGATCCTGGCCACAAGGTTATGTCTGTGCAAGTACTCGCTGTTGGCCAAATGCGAACAACCGGAAATTATATGTCTGAGGGACTCGCCGGGGCAACGGCATGCTCGACAAATATCAACCGTGCCATCCCTCAGAATATATTTCCGGTAATTATTTGTCATTATGACCTCGTCAGCAATTGCACAGACAAAACCTTCGGTTTCCCCAAAGAGGTCACCAAACCGTAGCCAGTTCACGGACGCTAAAAAGTCTACTTCGGGTCTTGTCAAGGCCCGGTAGAAGCGTCCGTGCAGCTCCTTGCTCTTCCATATGTTCTTGCGGTCTTCAGTGCTCAACACCGCTGGTCTGCGCCAGTTCTCGTTTGCCAAGGAGAGAGGCGTGAGGCTTCTGTCTACTGCAACCACATCACGATGCATCCCACACACATTGTGAAGGAAATAATCCCTGAGATTGCACACCTCGCGGTTGTGAAGATTCTTGGCATTTAAAATGCCTCGACCTCCACATTTCCTCGGGATGTACAATCTCATAACAGATGAGCGTGGGTGCAACATGCGATGTGATTTAAGCAGTAGACGGACCCTCCTATCCAGGGCGTCCAGCTCAGTCTGAGTCCACCTTAGTATGCCAAAGGAGTATGTGAGCAGCGGTATCACCCAGCCATTGAAGGCGCGCACCTTATTGCCACCCGATAAAAGACTGTTAAGAACTTTTGTCAAGCGACAGAAGAAACGTTCCTTCACTGACTGCTTGATATCGCTGTCCACAATACCCAAAGACTGTGACATACCAAGATATTTGTAGGTTTCAACTTCAGAGAGAGATTTGAGAGTCATTGTCTCAGAAAGCTGCAAATTAGATGAATTTACAACTTTCCCTCGTTGAACATGCATGACCGCACACTTATCTACACCGAATTCCATCTTGATCGCACTACTAAAGTCTTGTGTGATTTTTAATAGTGCGATAAGATCTTGGCGCTTAGATGCAAACAGTTTGAGGTCATCCATGAACAATAAGTGGGAAATGACTTCAGCCTCTCTACGAAGTCGATAGCCAAGCCCGGAATCCTTCAGCAAAGAGCTAAGAGGATTCAAGGCTAGGCAAAACCACAAAGGACTCAGACTGTCACCCTGGAAAATGCCTCTTTCAATCCTTATCAAGTTAGGTGAATCAGAAGGGACATCTCGACCACCTGGTTGACGAAGGACTGTGACCCACTGCCTCATACACACACCTAAAAAGGATCTCAAAGTTGCATCAACTTTATACAACTCTAAGATCCTTTCGAGCCATGAGTGAGGCACCGAGTCATAATTATTATTATTATTATTATAATTGTAACGCAATTTTCTTATTATTTTTTGCTTTTGTTTACAAGGTTTACAATTTGTGTTCGGTGTCTCTTGTACTTGATGAGTTGGACCTGCGATTGGATCCCCTTGAAGAACTACACCTGCGTTATCTTCTTGATCACTTGTTGGCGGTGTACCTTCAATCACCAATTGTTGTATTCTTCTACTTTTTTTCTGTTTTTCTATGTACCGTTTGGTATTTTTGTTCCATTTTTTCCTTTGATATCTTCTTTGTCTTGGTGTCATATCATCGGCCACACTCTTAAGTTTATTGTCTTCCTTTCGTTTTAAATATCTCATTCTTTCTTTTTCTTTCTGTATGGCATATTTTTCAGGATCATTTTTAATTTCTTCATATTTTTTTCTCCTACGTAATTTTGCTTCGAGCAACTTTTCCTCGCGAGTTTTGTTTGTTTTTGATCTTGCCATATTGATATCTGTAAATAATATACATAGTGATATCATGCTCTATTGGTAAAAGTAAAAGGGTGCAATGCAAGATATGAAAAATATAAAAGTAGAAAATTTACCAAACTTTTGTTTCTACCCAATACGTAGTAATTTTTTTATGAATAAGAAAACTTAATCCAGCTACCAAGCGCCTCCGAATTTCATCCAAATCCGTCTAGCCGTTTAAGCGTTCAAGAGTAACAAATATTCTCATAAACAAATCTAAAATCGACGTCAAAGATATATTTACACTTTAGTATCTTGTCACTATATCCGCTATGACTATTTTATATGGCAGTTTAAACATGCCGTTCAATAGATAAGGTACTAAAGTTAAAACATATCTTTGACGTTGACTGTACACTGTAGAAAAATTTGGGATAAAAAGCCTATAATGTGTTAATCCAGGGTATTAAGATATCTCCGTTCAAAATTCATCAAAATCGGTTCAGTAGGTACTCAAAAAGAGTAACGGGAAGAATATAGGGTTTATGTATGTATGTAAACTCTTTATTGCTTATAAACAATTACAAGACATGCTTGCATCAATATAAATAATGTACACAGGCGAACTTATCCCATATGGGAGCTCTTCCAGTTAACCTTGGAGTAGAATAAGCAAGGACAATGTCTAAGGATAGACAAATTAACAAAATTTCAGGAAATAACAAATAGTACATACAACAGAGGAACAGGAAGAAAATAAAATATCTTCCTTAATAAGATACATACAAAGATAAATATTAATATACCAATATATCGCAAAAAAAAAAAAAGGCTGTAAAAAGAGGTGTACAAATTATCGCGGAATTGCCCTGCTATGCTACCAACTGCTTACAAAGTATTATCATACGTGCTGCTTAAGAGACTGGAACCATATTCGGAACAAATACTGAGCGATTATCAGAGTGGGTTCCGTCGCAACCGCAGCACGATTGATCAAATCTTTCTTCTGAAGCAGTTGATGGAGAAAAGGTGGGAATACGCCCAAAGCGTTCACGTGCTATTTGTGGACTTCAGGAAAGCTTATGACAGCATCGACCGACGCACCCTGTACACGATACTTAGGAACTTTAACATTTCCAAAAAGCTGGTGGACATGATCGAGGTAGCTACCAAGGACAGCAAAATGATGGTGAGAGTAAACAACGACCTCACGGATGAGTTTGCGGTGATCACAGGACTGAAACAAGGCGACGCCCTATCTCCTATGCTCTTTAATTTAGTTCTAGAGTACGCTCTTAGAAAAGTGCTTGCACTAGACGTAGGAGTACAATTGAATGGAAGGCATAAGGTAGTGGGGTATGCAGACGATCTAGCCTTGCTCGGGGAAACCAAAGTAGAAGTTGCCGAATCAGCGGCAGTCCTGGAAGCGGAAGCTGAAAAGGTGGGCCTAAGTATCAACTACGACAAGTCCGAGTACTTCCACATGAAGCGCTATAATATAACACGCGCTAGACGAGAAGACCTTCATGTTGGAGATACCGTATACAAAGGCGTGCAAAAATTCAAATACTTAGGCTGCACAGTCACCGATACCAATACACGGAAGGAAGAGATAGACATCCGAATACAGAATGCCTTACGCTGCACAGCGGCCCTTCACAATGTGCTAGTGTCCAAACTCCTAAGCAGAAGAACCAAAATCCGAATTTATAAGACGGTCATAAGGCCGATTCTCACTTATGGGTGTGAGACTTGGACGCTAACATAAGAAGAAGAACACAAGCTTTTGGTAGCCGAGAGAAAGGTGCTCCGTAAAATATTGGGACCGGTGAAGAGAGAAGACGGAAGCTTCAGAGTCCGGAAGAACGCCGAAATAGAAGACCTGGTGGCCGAGCCCAACATTATTGGCGAAACTAAAGCTCACCGCCTGCGATGGCTCGGCCATGTCCAGAGAATGGGTGAAGATTGCGGAGCCAAAAGAGCGTACCTGGGCCAACCAGTGGGACGACGACCGGTTGGCCGGCCTAGGTACCGCTGGAGCGATGCCGTGGAGTCAGATCTGCGTGATCTTCAAGCCGTCAACTGGCTAGAGACGGCGCAGGACCGGGACAAGTGGCGCAATCTCGTGTCGGAGGCCAAGACTCACTTTGGGTCCCTGAGCCGCAGCAGTAAGTAAGTAAGTAATATATACACTCGGCGTCAAAAATATCGCACCTTCGGGAAAAATATGTTCAACCGAAATTTATACCCTATTTAATCAAGAGTAAAGGTATGACTGTTAGGTATTATTTGAAAGGTAATAAAATATACTTTTTAAAAAAGCTAAAAAAAATATAATTATTGTAACCAGGTTTAAAAAAAAAAGAAGTTTAATGCGAGGACAAGAAAAATGTTTATTAAATTGTAAATTAACATCAATGAAATGGTTAACAAACAAACAAAAAAGACACTTAAAAGTAACCTAAAACCTAGTGTTACCCCCCCCTTTGCCCTAATTACTGCTTCCATGCGGTCTTTCATTGACCGAACCAACTTCACTACGTCCGACTGAGGAATGAGGTTCCATTCTTCAATCACAGCGTCCTGGAGGTCTTGGAGAGTGGTAGGGATGGCATCACGTGACCGAACACGTCGCTTCAGCTCGTCCCAAAGGTGTTCGATTGGGTTCAAGTCGGGACTTCTCGCTGGCCACTGCATAACAGGGATCCCAACCTCTCCCAGGTAATCACGAACGAGCAATGCAGTGTGGTTGCGGGCGTTGTCGTGCATTAAAGTGAATCCAGTGCCGACAAAACCCGCATATGGGACCACATGCTCTTCCAGGATCTCCGTGACGTCCCGGTGAGCAGTCAGAGACCCCTGCCCGCGAGTGCCCCCCGTCCGGGAGACGCACAGAAGGTCGGTCTTGCCATCTGTGGACATACCGCCCCAGAACATGCACGAACCACCTCCGTAGGCCACCGTTTCTTCAATGCAGGCTTGAGCAAATCGTTCTCCCGACCTTCTATAGACTCTTCTACGCCTGTCGTTGCAATAGAGGCAGACCCTCGTCTCATCGGAGAAGAGAACCTGCCTCCACTGGTCGAATGTTCAATCGACGTGAGCACGAGCAAACTGCAGGCAGTCTCTGCGATGCTGTGCGGTGCTTGGGGACCTGTAGCAGCCCTGCGGGCCACAATCTTCTTCTCCCGCAACCTTCTCCTAATGGTGGAGGTGCTAACAGAGGTCGTCTGTGCTTCTCGGAGACGCTGTTGCACCTCAACAGCATTGGAGAAGCGATTGCGTAGAGACGACGACACAATAAAGCGGTCGTCTCTTTCAGATGTGCAGCGTCAGCGGCCAGCTCCATACCTCCTAATGAAGCTTCCAGTCTCCTGGAACCGCAGGTATACTCGGCGGACAGCAAACCGGCTTAAATTCAGTTGCCGAGCGACATCACATTGCTTGGAGCAGTGCGACCACCTGGGTTGATTCAGCAGCAGTGGTTTCCATTTTTGAGGGTAGTTTTTTTGCTTCAGCTCCTTAGATGTGTTCTCTTTAACGTCTGGATAGCGAATGTTTGACATTTGACCTTTACCAGACTTTTTATACACCTGGAACACGGCAGAACTCGCGACCATTGAAACGCGTAATTTGGCACTTTTTTTTCGAAACTCTCAGTTTGCGAAAACACTTTTTTTTTCTTTAAATTAAATATTGTTAATTTAAAACACATTAAACGTGCTTTCGATTGATACTAATATTTACGAGGTGGGATAATTTTACTAAGGGCTAGATTTGCTTGAATCTGATTTTCAACGAGGTGCGATATTTTTGACGCCGAGTGTACTACCACACATACGTTAACAGCAGTTATAACCTACAACAGAGGTAAGGATCAACACTTAGACTCATCCTGTTGATTTAGCCACAACTTCCTTAATCCTTCCTTCAATGAACCGACAGATCTAGATTGCCTCAAGCACGAAGGAAACTCATTCCACAATTGGACAGAGTGTACCGTGAAAGATTTAGCATAGGTACGAGTCTTGTTGGATGGAACAGCAAGGGAAAGGTTAGCACTAGACCGAAGGTGGTGTCCACTACCATCGGTCAAAAAACTAAACCTAATACTGACAATAACAACAACAACAACAACAACAACAACAACAACAACAACAACAACAACAACTTAATACTGAAATTAATTACCATTGTTTTCTTCTTATAGTGAACGGTAAATGATGGTAATGAAGAGAATGGTAATGAATTTTCTTTACCTTTTGTAGATTTGAGACCTTTTGTGGTTTTTTTTTATAAACAAATGCAATCATAGGTAATATTCATTTAGTGAGGTTTCGAACTTAACATTTATTATTTAAGTATCTACAGTACAATAAAACACTACGCATTAATTATCAAAACAGCATAAATGGTAATGAAAAAATAACATACCAAATCCAAAACTCCACCACGAATAATTTTAAAAACAACAACCTGGCACGCGTCCGTCCTCGTCACTGAGTCGACTGAGATGGGATCGCGGGCGGGGGGAAACAATCGTAGAATATACTTCAGACGTCTTCAGAGTGATTTTGTTGTTGCAAATTGAATTTTTGGTAATGATATTTTTTCTTGGACAAAAATATTTTGTTATACAGTGTCACGCGATTATTTAAACTCGCGCGACATGTATTGCGTTTTGTTTATTTATTGTTCCTAAACTCATCTATGGCGTCTTAGAGCGTTTAATCTTACTACGTATGCAATGACATTTGCATTGACGTTTGCGTTTATGACGTCGTGTTTTTGACATCCTCGAATAGTTTTTCAACTTGGGCTGGCAATCCCTTGAGCTGATCTGTCAGACTGGTGTTGCGTTTATTTCTCTGGAACGCCACCGTGACGAACGGGCGTTCTGACCATGATGTTCTAATCAGAAGCTAAGATAATCCCGTCAATCTTATTGGACTTTTATTCGGGAGTTGCTGATTTATGGCGGTGATGTAGTACCGCGTCGTTATATAACGAAATCTTGGGAGAACCATCGGTAAATATACTTTTATTTCAATGGTTATTTCTTTCTATTTTCTCCAGCCTCGTGCCTCGTTATTTCACGTACTGTTTTATTTCAGTCGGGATGCTACTGTGAGCAATCTAAACGAAGTACCAGCGGATAAACGGCGATGGAATCCGGTCTCTTTTTTATAAATGGGTGGTACGTATTTTCACATTTTCTTGTGAGACGTCTTCTCGCCGCCATGCTGCGTAAGCAGGCAACCTGTTGCTACCAAGCACGTGTTTTGATTCGGTTCTTTTCTTTTTCTTTTTCAGCGCTATCGCACCCATTATACTTACATTTTAGATCCCATTATACTTACCTTTTAAAAATCATTTTAGTTACCCATTTTATGTAACATTTATTTTGGATTCATTTGAATACCATTTATTTAATAACTTTTCCCCGTCATTTTAACTTTCTATTTCAACTCACAATGTTAACTTGACATTTTCTTTTTAGACTATTAAGTCTACTCATTTAAACTTTGTGGACCATTCTATATGGAACCATGTCCCTTTAACCCATTATATATGGACCCCTATTTTGTGCATTTTATGCCGTACTTAGCTTCTCTTTTGTTAACTCCCATGTAAGCACTTTTTATACTTACTAAGTATTTGGGCTTTGGCCTCCTACTATTAGGGAATTATGACTTTATGCCTTTGTGCAACCCCGCTTATTTATAAAACCTCCGTGTGAGCTTTTTCAAGCCTTTTCAGGCTAAAACCGCTTGTTCCTAGGGAAGTATGATTTCATGCCCATGTGCATTTTCTTTCCCTTAATTTTCTGTGACTTGTCTCACTATTTCCCCCTCTTCCGACATTATTCCATTTATTACTTGGTCAGGATCCTTCCGATCCAAGTCCCTTTAATTTTCCCCTCAACGCTGCTGCTTCTTCACCGGTACTGGATCTATGAAGCAAGAGTTCTGCGACCGGACGTGGTTGGCTTGCAACAACCCCGTTCTACCTGGAGACTCTGGTGCAGGCGGTGCAGTTGACAGTGACAGTTGGTGGACAAAGTGTAATTCTTTCTTCGTTAAATTGTAAGTTTTCTTTCCTTTTCTATATAAACATGACCAGGTGAACGACCAAGCCATATTCTAACTTAAAACCTAAGACCTAGATTCTATGTAACCTATAGACCTAAGCTCTAGCTAGGATACCACCTAAGTATGTAGGTTATCAACTTCCGTGTAACCACCTGAACATAATTTGTTAATTAAATAGCCTATAAACAATATTGTGTTAATTATTTAACTAGTGACTATAACCACGCCCCCCTTGAGATTAAAGTTTCCAGTACTCTACCATTTATCTTTTTTAGCTATCCGTGTACTCTTTTGCCTGGCATAGGACCCTGGCGCCCGATAGACTTCTTTTCTTATTTTGTGCAACTTAGCATATTTATATTTTTGGGTTCTAGCCTTAGGTACTTTCATTACATTTTTATGTGACATCTGTCACAATTTTATATTTTACCTTTGCCGCTTGTACAGCATTGCAAGAGGAGTTTCTCATTCCCCCCTTTTTTCCAGCAAAAAATATGACAACAGTGAAAGTAAATAACAGTTATATGACTGTTTAAAGCTTCAGTTTTATTTCTTAGTATTTCAACCATATCAGAGGATAAATTTAATGTGGTACATGTAAAAGATTACGTTATATTTGCTCTCAAACCTATACATTTATGTTATGAACGATGATGGTAATGAATTTTTAAACTAAACTTAAACTTTGCTACCTAAGTACCTAACACAACATATAAAAAATATATGAATTTAATTAAGCACTTAATGCATGTTTTTTTTTCTACGAACATGTGATTTGCATGAAATGATAGAACTACCCATTAGATCCAAATTGTCCTTAGGTATGCAGTGTCTGGATAGCACAAAGTCTTGGTTTTAAATTGTCTAGGTTGTAAAACATTGTGATTGTATAATGACTAGGTTATATTATGTCCGCGCTCTGTTGCATGCAAACCTGCCCGCTCTGCGTTCATTTGTGCAGCCTCCACTACTCAGGACACCAGTATGGGTTTCATTTGTGTACCATGCACGCTGCACGCCGAACTCGAGCGTCTACTCAGGCCATACACTTGGGTATGACAGCACAACTGAACTCACCGTGTAGCGCGTAGGCGACGTCCTGCGGCTGCAGCTGCTCCGGGCCCAGCACGAGCTCGTCCTTGACCTCGTGCTTGGCGTACAACTCGTCCCCGGCCGCCGCGCTCGCGCCGCTTTCGTCTGCGTCGTCCCATTGCAATTCATCCTTCACGCGTACCGGCGACGACATTTTGCAGCTTCGAGAAGTATACACGATTCGAAGACAGTACTCTTTTGCACCACACAAATGAAAAGTAATCTGGCAGCCACCAACTACGTTTACGTTACATGGTAAAAAGTATTACATCGCAAAGATATTAAGAAAGAAAGCTAACATCAACAACCCGGCAGCCCGCAAATCACAATTATTCACAACAAGTGTTGCCAGGTCCAATTTGAAAAAATTTGTAGATACATGCCCGAAAAAACGGGAGATTTCAAACAAAAACAGTAGACCATTTTTTTTTCATGAAACTTACCTAAATGTATGTCCTATTTGTGTAATTCGTCGGCTTCTTATATATTTTCTTCATTTTCATTGACTATAAAGGATGAATATTATGTTTTAGGTTGTATTTATTTACTTAAGTTTACTCTTATAAAAACACTCAGAACTCGGCGTGATTTGGGTAATTTATTTAAAGTGAATGCTGCCAGCATCTGTGGTACTTTGCCATGGGGGCCCTTTCTAATGCCCGTATTTATAAACTAATCTCAACTCTAATGCTCGTCTTGAGATGTGTCAAAAATGACAGTGTTCTATGGTTTGACGTTTACTTTGACGTATCTTGTGACGCGCATCTCAGCCAAGATGAGTTTATAAATACGGGCCTTAGTTTTTAGTTTTTATTTAGTTTTAATTTTATAGTATTTAGTTTAGTGATAAGTAGGTTTTATTTTAGCTTTAATTTATTGTAATTTGATTTGTTTATATTCAATGTTATATTTTTTAATAAATAATATGTTTAGTTTAAAGTGATATTTAATGATTACCTACTTACAATATACAAAATTTCTACTTAGGAGTAAAAACGAAAAAGATAAAAGACATTTATTTAGTAACTTTAGTAACTATTAAACTTCTCTGACTGTGGCAGCTAGACTAATTAGCTTACCTAATCAATCACTAAGGACAATTTATGTTGATTATTTTTCATTGGCATTAGATGTTACACACACACTATGATTTAATTTAAGGCCGCTCTACACTCGCTTCAAGAACCTTGATAAGTTACGTGTATAATATTTTTTTGACACGCGAACTTCTAAAATCCAGTAGATTTTTTGGGGAAAACAGTAGAACAGTAGACACACCCTGAAACCAGTAGATCTCCTGTAAAAACAGGAGATCTGGCAACACTGCAACAATGTCAACATTAATATCCTGGCCTAAAGGTCTTGTAACCAGGCCATACAATCCAAAAAAAAAAAAAACAATAATATCCATCGATCCACACACAGATTGTAAATTTCATAGATTAAATTAGATTGTGAATTTGTGAGACAGATGTTTTGACCGGCTGTCCGGAGACGGTCATGCAGCTTGCGCCAAGCACATTACGTTGATATAAATACTTGACTTTATGCTTTAAAGGGATGATAGACGGGCGAGCTTCGCGTACTTAAAAGTCACGAACGCAGGGGCTATAAATTCGCGATCTTACTCGGCTCATGCTCGGCTCCAACTCGACTCGCGTCGGTGACACACTTTGAAGCTTGCTCACACTTCAAACGCAAAATGTCACCGAAAGAGGAAGCTTTGAGTTATTAAGGAATTATATAATATCATATTTTAATAATCACTCATTTTGTTTTGTTTGTAAACTTTAATGACCGACAAGCTTGTTGCCTTCGTACTTAATGAAAAAGGAAACAAAAACTGTGACTTCTTCTTCTAAATCTGTCATTGTCAAGTTAAATCAGTGTTGATTAGGCTGTATGGATTAATATTCTTCGTCTTTCCCTCTGAAATATTACAGAAAAAAAACAAAGTATTGTTTGTAAATAGTGTGTACGTTTACGGTACCGACTGTGTTTTGTTCTTGTTATTTACCATACAGATGCCACTAAACAAAGACCTATGTATCTACCAAATAGATTATAATGCGCAAAATACAAATTAGTCTTCTCTAGAAACGTTCTTAAGTTCTTGATTGTGTTTTGATAGCAAAAACCTTAAAGTAGAGGACATCTAATACTTGTTCAGCGAAGTACGGCATCTCTGTCACCAGTGTAGTGTCACCAGCGCTATGAGTGCTTCGGATGGCGGCGGCACTTCGTCGTCGCCGGTGCGTGTGAAGGATGAGCGGCAGTGGGACGTCACAGACGAGAGCGGCGCGGGCGCGACGGCCGCGGACGAATTGTACGCCGAGCACGAGGTCAAGGACGAGCTCGTGCTGGGCCCGGAGCGGCTGCAGCCGAAGGACATCGCCTACGCGCTACACGGTGAGTAGTGTAGGCTTGGAAGCTTATGGTATCAAAAGTGCTGGCGGACCAAAATGTATTAACCCCTGGTGTCCCAAGCCACGCGCGCTCAAATACCACTGTTTCCCACGGCTTTTTAAGATACCGACCGCGCTGAGGACTTGATTTGCTTTATACGCTCTATACACTTCCTCGTACACTTTTTATACATAGAGTTGTATATTTTTGGAAAGACGGAAATGTAATCTACATTATTATTTCAAAAGTTTAGCGGTATAATACATAATTTAGTGTATGTAGCCAAATGATTTTAGAGAAAAATTAAACTGAGGCAGTTTTCCGAAAACATGCTCATTAATAAAAAAATTACACGACAAAAGTGTTTTTTTTTTAATTTTCTATTTCTTTATGATATACTTATTCTAAAAAAAAAACATACAAAATACGGTATACCACATAAATCAAAAAGATTATGTGCATGTTAACTTGAAAGGAAAGCATTGCGAAGCAATTTTGCATGCGCTGTGAGTCAGTCATAGTCATATTTATTTATTTTTCGTTGAAGTGTTATAATTGGTTGATGTCAGTTTGTAGCTAATTTCACACTGAATCGATTGATATACGATTAATGGGAATTTATGCATTAATTTGAAAGACAGAGGACAGAAAATCGAATCATGACGTGGTGGCAAGCATGACTGCCGGTGGGACACATCGCTTTTTTGGGCCGGCAGGTATGACTGCCGGCGGGACACAAGGGGTTAACCTATAAATTAAATGCGAAAAGTTGGACCATAGTTAAGCGTACCAACCATACAAACAACAAAGATGAAAAAAGTTCCATTGTGCGATGAAAAGTATCCCTACAATTGAATGGCAAATTTTCGTGTCACAACAGAAAAGTTTTATAGAAAATTTAATTGAGTAAGTTAGCCTAAGTGTGCAAAATGTGGTTACAGAATTATCAACAAGTTTTTAGAGTTGTTGGTAAATCTGTAGCTCTGCCTACCCCACTCTGGGAATAAAGGCGTGAGCTTATGTATGTGTATGTAATTGAGTGAGGGGTTAGAGCTAGTTCAAGAAAACAAACAAATGATTTGTGTTTGACTTTAGTAATAAAAAAACCAATGTTGTACTAATTAATACATTATATAAAAACTTTATTTATTTACTAAATTGCATTATTTTGTTTAAATGAGTAGTGTGTGTAATGCATTTTGAGCCCTTACTTGGCAGTTTTCTATACAGTATGTTACAATATCATGTGATCAGTTAGGTATTTAAAAATTTAAAAACCCTCGACTCAAAATAGTCTGTAAAGAAAAACCTGTAAAAAGTAAAAAATTATAAGTATTGGCCCTATAAGTTATAATTATAATTGGTTTGACTGTCAACAATCCAATACCCAACAAGTTTTCTCTACGTCAGTTAGCGATTTGTGAGTGCTTTCGCTTGCGCATATCATAATAGAGGTATATTTTGGATGCCAATTCCTTTGTGTGTAATAACGAAACATGTTTTTACTTAGTTGCTGGACAGCTCCAAGCTGCGGCTGGAGATATTGCTGGTGCTGCAGCGCGAGGGGGGGGGGGGAGAAGCTCAAGAGTGAGCACATTCCCACTCCTTCCCGGAAACATACGCCACATTAACCACCATGCAAGCAAGTGCAGCAGTCTTAATTTGGTAATATCGGTGGTAAGCATTTGTCATGTTTGTACATATTTAGACGAATTTGGAATTTATAATTCGAAAAATGTGCGCACATTTTGTTTACTTTTTGCAAAGCTTAGTTTACAATTGAATTATATTTCAGAAACAAAAGCCGGCTTACAAAGATAAGGTGGAGATGTATAAATGCAAGGTGATGCAGTTTAGCGCGCGACTTCATTTGATTGCGTTGTTTGTGTTGTGGACAGTTGTGGAGTCGCAGCCGGAGGGCGAGCTCTCGAGCGACACGAGCGGCACGAGCAGGCGTGGCTGCTCACACGCACCAACAGGGACTTATTCGCTTACTAATTTCTGCAAGCGACTTCTGCGTAGATTTATTTTAATCTAGCGTATAAGCTATATCCATTCCTAATTCCATCCAATTCCGTACAGCCAGTCACACACACACACACGAACAAACTTTGGCATTTATAATATTAGTAGGATAAATCCTTCTCTTGAACCACTATCTATTCATGAAAGCCACTTTAAGACTGCGCCGAGCAAACGTCGAGCGTCCAGTGGCGCCCTCATTCATTACTATTATTGTATTTTCTAATTAACTAAAGAATTTCCTTGCAATCAGACTATACGTTTTTGTAGCGCAATTAAAAACACAATTTAAGGGATACGTAACAAACTTTAATAACAATTACCCTTTGAGTAGTCAGCTTAAGGGGAAAAGGTGGCTATTTTTTTTCCGTTAAGTTGATAACTCGAAGGTGAATTATTATAAAACTATGTGATATACCCTATAAGTTGTGTTTTCATTTGTAGTACAAAAACCTAACGACCAATTTCAAGAAAATACTTTAATTTATTAGAAAACACAATAATAGTAATGAGGGCGCCACTGTACATCCGACGTACGCTCGGCGCAGTCTTAAAATCCGATGCGTTAGTTTGACAGATCTCATTTGGGCCTTGTTGCCTGAAATAAAGTTATTGTATTCTATTATATAAGAAAATAAGTGGACAAAGTAAATTATTTAAGAAAAGTATTTTGTAATTTTGTAATTTTGTTTCAGCCTGCCCAGAGACTCCAGCAGGAGCCACGAGTGGAAGCCCCGGGGGCGCCGCGCCCGACGGCTGCAGGGAGCGAACAGACTTGAGCAGATTCTTATCGATAAGGAGCTGCATTCGTGCGTCAACTGTTTTAAAATTATTCTACAAAAATCTAGCCTTATGACTCACTTTGTCTTTGTAGAGCGGATAAATACAGTGTGTAAATGGAATACGAGCAAACATTTAAACTAGACGTAGGTTATAGCTCTACAAGTCATGTAAATGTGGAATTTCGTTAATAACTCTAATACATAGAGCGCAATTAATTTTTAAAGGTCCCATCGAGCAGCAATGTATAATGCATAACTTTTTCAGACCTTTCGTATATCGGCAGCCAAACTAGCGTAATTATGGCATTTAACGTGAAAAATTAGAATTGTTCTCTAAACAAAAACGTTTTATTTTGTATTATTATTGATTTTAACGTGAAACGATCATAATTTAATGCACCCATGCACGTAAATTGTCGTACATACTACTTACTTATCTTTACTAGGTATCCAGTGTGTCATCTATCACACACATACATTATTCACACATTATTGACATGATCTTTTTTGTGGGCTTGGTTTTATTAATGGATAATATTGCATTTACAGATTATGTATTAATTTAGCGGATTTAATGTGGTATTTATCAACAAAGAACTGTAACTGTCAAAAGAGTCATGACCTGTGGTAATCAATTCAGATGACCATAGACGAAGAAGTTGTATTGTACCTACCTACATACTTCTTTATTATGAAAACAGTTTAGATATGAGGAATTGCACTACTGCATACAGAAAACCCATCATGTAGTAAAAAAGGATAACAGAACTATGACATAAAATATGCTGGAAAACAGTTACATAAATCTAAAATGCCGCGACCATCTAATTTTAGTGCTCAGGAATTGAGTGATATGATTTTAGCATATGGTGAAGCTCAACAAAATGGAAACAGAGCGTTAAGTTTGTACAGAGAGCGGTTCCCGAATCGCAGAGTTCCGAGTAGCGCTCGAGTGATTGTGAACGCATTACAGCGAGTTCGAGAGGATTTGCCTGTGACCGGAAGAACTGATGGTGCAGCAGTGAATCGAGAGGTTCCCGTTCAAACAGAAGATCGAATACTGCTCCATTTTTCGTCTAACCCAGAGGATAGTACCAGGAATGCTGGGCGACGCTTTAATGTGAGTCAAACGGTGGTGCACAATATCCTCAAGCGCGACAAGCAACATCCTTACAAATTTTTAAAGGCTCACGCTTTGCTCTCCAGGGACTTGCCGCCACGAATTGCACTTTGTCAGTGGTTGCTCAGCCAACATCGAGAAGGCGGCGATTTTTTGGCCAAGATAATCTGGACTGATGAGAGTACATTCACACGGAATGGGGTCTGGAACCAGCGTAACAGTCATTACTGGTCACGGGTAAATCCTCACAATTTAAAAGAAACTGGGCACCAGTATCGTTGGGCTGTAAACGTTTGGGCTGCGATTCATGGCAATCGTATTATCGGGCCTATTTTTATCGACGGTAACCTAAACACAGACAAGTTTATACAGCTTCTGAATGGGCCTTTAGCAGACTACGTTAATACGCTGCCCGAAGAAGAACGCCGGCAGACATGGCTGCAGCTGGATGGTGCTCCGGCTCACTCGGCAATTCGCGTGCGAAATGTCCTCAATTCAATGTTTGAGGACAGGTGGCTCGGGAGGTTTGGCCCACGTCGCTGGGCGGCTCGTTCTCCCGATTTAACGCCACTCGATTTTTTTCTTTGGGGGGCAGTTAAGAACGAGGTGTACTCGGAACCTAGGACGTCGGTGGAACAGCTCAAAAACAAAATAACCGAAGTTTTTGAAAAACTGAGACAAACGACCGATCTCAGCCACGTCATAGACTCCATTAAACGACGCTGTGAAGCCTGTATTCAAGTACACGGTCGACACGTGGAGAACAGCTATCTCAGGCATGTACACCGGCGGCAGTGAAAATTTCAACAGTATCTTTTTTAGAGTACCAGTCAGTATGTTTGTAAATAAAATTAAATTTGATATTCGCGTTATTGTCCAGTTCGCCATTTACTCATTAAAGGTCTTAATGTCCCTTAGGAAGATCACCCATAGCATCTTTTTCAGCGATGAAATCACCATACAGTTGCAAAACCCGCGATACAGTCGCTGGTCGTAACCTTTGCACTGGTAAAGAACTACGCTTGTGTAAACGCAATACAGCAGTGTCACGATTTATTCAATCATCGTTACTGATCGAAAATAGTATCATAAATATGAGGTACCTAGGTTTAAGTTATGTTAGTTTTGCAGCTGGCCTGAAGGGCTAAAACGCCCAGAAATAGGAGCTCCGCGCCAGCGGAGATCCGTCAACCCTGTCAATTTGATATTGAAATAGAAATCATTGGTCAGTAGGACTACGCAGTAGAACCACGGGCAAAGAATGAGAATTTTTTACATTTATTAGTGGGATTAGTGGGATTAAGTACTTAAATGTTATTATTGTAGTATGCAAAACTTTGAATTAAGTAGGTGTCTAACTTCCTTCGGTACAATTATTCTGTAGAATAAAGATTAGATTAAAAGAAATGAAAGAAGTTACAAAGTTAACTCGGGCAAAGTACCGTGGATGTTTGTGTTTCAATCACGCAAAAACGGTTTAACGGTTTTGTAGGAATTCGACACCCACGGATCGACTTATTATGACTCATGACACATAGGACAGTTTTTATCTCGATATAAGCGATAAACAATTTCTACGTGGACAGACTCGCGGGCAAAAGCTAGTAAAAATTCTGCTTGAAACGAAAATATTTTTCATAGTGCCAATAAGATAGAAAACTCTTTTGGCAGGGCAGGTGAGTATAGCCAATGTTGACCTTATGTCATTACGAGTGGCCGTCAGTCACATAACCTAAAGTATCAATCAATGCTGTGTGCCTTGGTTGTTTGTTGATAGATTTTTATTAAGAAAAACGTTATAATTTTGCATTATTATGGAGAACAGGTATCTACATTGTCTTGTGATTTTACAATGGTTTCCCCTGATTTACATCGCTGAGTTTGGAACATCGTGGATCAACTAAGGATTAAACGAAGATATTTTTTTTTAATTTCTGTAAGTGTGAAGGAATCAGTATGTGCATGAACTAAGTGTTTTTTATTAAATTAAGAACAAAATAAAAAGCATTTCCACTGCTTTTCATTCTAAATAAGTTTTAAATACACATAACTACGACTGTGACCCGAGTCTAACCGAGTTTTCCCGAACCACTTGAAACCTTGTCAGTTGAAACGAAGATTTAAGTCGCAGTTAATTGCAGGTTAATTGAGTTATTTGTAATACATTGCGTGGCGAATTAATTAGTATGAAAAAAAAATATTACAACTTAGGTTAACGATACACATGTTTTTATGTTAATTAGGATGCATATTAACCGTCGTTAAAATATTTGCTCGTATTGGATTTACACACTGTATAGCTTACAGACAACAGAGTCAGTAGTAAAAAAATACCGAAGCTTAATCTAGCTGAAAAGGCGATTCATACACTTGTGGTAAATTTGAAGCAAGAAGTAAAATTATAGGAGATGTTCTCCTGACAAAAAGTCACTGTTGATTATCTCGAGCCGGTCGTGTAAATTCTAAACCCACAAGTTGGTTCCGCCGCGCGCCGGGGCCGCGGGTGACGCGGGACGCATGAAGCCAGGTCAATAAACATTTTAAACTAACGTTGTTTTATTTTCATCATCTCTTTCCTTAGTAGCTTTTTCTTTGGATTTTGGGACCTATCTGAATCCGAGAAAAACAGATGGCGCAGGCTGCCTGTGAACGATCGTACATAGTGCTCGGTAGTAATTTAACTACTTAACAACAGATGGCGCCAGCTGTACTCATATTTACTATAAAATAAAAGTATTTTATTACGCGAACGAGGGCAGATAGTATTCTACAATATAAATTCAAGTTTTTAATTCTAGCACGATAGATGGCAAATCTTCCATGTCATTTAAAACAAGATGATTGATAACGAATTTAATTTAGCAATTCGACACAAGATGGCGCTAGTTGTTCTCATTTTCAGTACAAAATTGAAGTATTATATTACGGGAACGAGTGCGGCTAGCGTTATCTACAATACTAATTAAAGTTAATTTTAATTCTGGCTCAATACATGGCAAATCTTCCATATCAATAAAAACAACATGATTTTTACCGAATTTAATTTAACAACTTTATAACAGATGGCGCTAGCTGTACCCATATTTACTATAAAATAAAAGTATTTTATTTCGTGAACGAGTGCAGCTAGCATTATTTATATACATACAATATAAATTTAAGTGGTTTTTAATTCTGGCACGGTACATGGCAATTCTTCCATGTCAATCAAAACAACATGATTGTTAACGAAATTAATTTATCAATTTGACAAAAGATGGCGCTAGTTGTTCTCATTTTCAGTATAAAATAAAAGTTTTATATTACGGGAACGAGTGCAGCTGCTAGCGTGATCTACAATGCAAATTTAAATTAATTTTAATTCAGGCACGTCAAATCTTTCTCACCTATCAAAACTATATGATTATTAACGAATGTAATTTTACTACTTCACAACAGATGACGCCAGCTGTGCTGATTTATTCCATAAAATTTAAGTATTTTATTACGGGAATGAGCCGAATGAGTGCAGATACCTCCACTTAATGCATGTTTTTTTTTTTTTTTTTTTTTTATTCTGATGCTATTCAAGGCCAATCTTCCATTTTAATCAAAACAACATGATTGTTAACGAATGTAATTTAACTACTTGAAGACAGATAACGCCAGCATTCTATTATGGGGACTAGTGCAGGTAGCGCTATCCACGGTATAAATTAAAGTTAATTTTAATTCTGGCACAACACGTGGCAAATCTTCCATGTCAATCAAAACAACATGATTGTTTACGAATTTAATTTAATAATATGACAAAAGATGGCGCTAGCTGTACTCGTTTTCAGTATAAAATTGAAATATTATATTACGGGATCGAGAGCAGCTAGCGTTATCTAAAATTATAGGACTTGTTCATTCGAAAAAAGTCACTCTTCCGGTAAAGATTTTAGATGTGGTACCAAGAATACATGTAAATAACCCAAAAAAAACACCGGATTATCTCGAGCTGGTTGTACAAAACAAAAAAAAAAAAAAAAAAATACAAAAATCTTTATTTGCTTAACAACACCGTACATACATAAAAAGACATCTGGCCCCTATCCCACAAAACTTTACATGCGTACAATTTGACAAATTTGTACAGATCTCCATACAAAATGTTGACAAATTTGTTAAATTGTAGGCTTGTAAAGTTTTGTGGGATAGGGGCCTGGCGGACCCCAAACTAGGCTGAGCCTGTATCTTGGGACGCTGGAGTGCAATGTGTAAACAAACCATATTAATTAATGAATTATTAAATATAAATTGCAAAGGCAAGGATTTAACTAATATTATAGAGTTGTTAGTTACGCGTGAGTGTGTGTGTGTAAATGTGAGAGTGTCTGTCTCTGCAGCTAAGGCACTGGTCCCACCGCGAGCGAGTAAGCTATGAGCTATCGGCTATTTTCTAGCTCAAGAAACGAACAAAAGATAATCACTTTCGTGCAAATAAAAGAGAGAGATATATATTTATAGTTTATAGCTGGCTGTTCACACCGCCGGCGAGGACACTCCCACCGCCCGGCGAGTAAGCGATAATTCCACATAATGTTTACTAGCCGCCCGCTGATTGTCAACTGTTTCTAGTACATAATTTTACTAGTTGATAGCCGAGCTCGCTGATACTCGTAGTTGGCGGTGGGACCACTGTTTACAATAAAAACTGGTGACAATAAAAAATACAAGGGACAGCGGGGGCTCGCAATTCATACAGCACGCAAACATGGCAGGCGTATGGATGTCGACCCCCCGCTCCCGAGCGCCTCACAGCCTGCGCTGACTCCGACATCAGTCCCTCCATGCACTCCTACACCACTCGCCGAAAGATTGGGGCTGTTGAAACATAATGTCCCCATTATAAAAAGAATCCCCCGTGGAGCGCGCACTTCTGTGGCCAGCTGCCTCTCCGAGTGCATCGCCAAGGTTGTCACGGAAAACTCTCCTCAAGCCTGGGAGCGTCTGCTCACAATTAAAGTTAATTTTAATTCTAGCACGATACATGGAATATCTTTGATATCAATCAAAACAACATTATTATTAAGGAATGTGATTTAACAAATTAACAACAGATGGCGCCAGCTGTACTCATAGTTACTATAAAATAAAATAAAAGTATTTTATTACACGAACGAGTGCAGCCAGCATTATGTACAATATAAATTCAAGTTGTTTTTAATTCTGGCACGATACATGGCAATCAAAGCAAGATGATTGATCATGAATTTAATTAACCAATTTTGTAAAAGATGGCGCTGGTTGTTAAAAGTATTTAAATTACTTTTCAGTAAATAATCAAAGTATTGTATTACGGGAACAAGTGCGGCTAGCGTTATCTCCAAAACTAATTAAAAATAATTTGAAATCTAGCACAATACATGGCAAATCTTCCATATTAATAAAAACTACATGATTTTTTTAATAAATTTAATTTAACTACTTAAAAACAGATGGCGCCTGGTGTACTAATATTCACTATATTTCATTCACCGAATATGACAAGATAAAGCTAGTTGCACGAAATTCCGTAAGCAAAAATGTGCGCAGCCAGCGCCATATGTTCATGTGATTAATATAAAAAGATTGCTATTTATCACGCTTATTTCCATAACATCTACTTCGAGCACCTACCCGCAGATTTGAGATTTTTCTGATAACTTTTGTACTTTTTTTTTTTTTTTTTTTTTTTTTTTTTTTTTTTTTTTTTTTTTTTTTTTTTTTTTTTTTTTTTTTTTTTTTTTTTTTTTTTTTTTTTTTTTTTTTTTTTTTTTTTTTTTTTTTTTTTTTTTTTTTTTTTTTTTTTTTCACTTGTACTTTAGATCGCGCAATCGACTTGTCTCCCCAGAATTCCTTTAAGCACCGCAAGTAACATTGGCAACCTCAGGTTAGGTTAGGTTAGGTTAGGTTAGGTTAGGTTAGGTTAGGTTAGGTTAGGTTAGGTTAGGTTAGGTTAGGTTAGGTTAGGTTAGGTTAGGTTAGGTTAGGTTAGGTTAGGTTAGGTTAGGTTAGGTTAGGTTAGGTTAGGTTAGGTTAGGTTAGGTTAGGTTAGGTTAGGTTAGGTTAGGTTAGGTTAGGTTAGGTTAGGTTAGGTTAGGTTAGGTTAGGTTAGGTTAGGTTAGGTTAGGTTAGGTTAGGTTAGGTTAGGTTAGGTTAGGTTAGGTTTCCAAGACGAAACCGGCGGCTCCGCTGCGCCATCAGGCCAATGTCCCAGAGCCAGCAGGCACATCACGCCGCCAGCCTGTGGCTGCTGCCTCTACCGGTGATCCTGTCTCCCAGCCGCAGCCTAGTACCTCCCGTGCTGAAGTGGACTCTGACTTCATAGAAGTGGGGAAAGGTGGCAAACCGAAAGGTAAAGGAAAGGGCAAGAAGACCAACCCGGCTGCAGGGCCCACCACATCTGCCCCAAGACGACCATCGCACCCGACACCACCTGCTGCAGCGGTGCCAAAAAAACATAAAAAGAGGACCCCCAAGATAGGTACACCGAAAACCACTGCGGTAGTGGTTACTCTGCAGCCGGAAGCGGTGCAGAGAGGTGTAACCTACAAAGACGCCCTAAAAAAGGCCAAACAAGCCTTCAAGCTGGACGAAGTGGGCCTGGATCAAAGTCTCAAAGTCCGGAGCACGATAAGCGGTGCCCGAATAATCATCGTCCCGGGTGCTGACAGTGGGCCTAAAGCGGACTCCTTAGCCACAAAGATCCAGGAAGTGCTCGGAGATGTGGCCTCAGTCAGCAGGCCCATCAAAAAGGCTTCGCTAAGGGTGACTGGAATAGACGAATTAACTGAGAGAGAGGACATCGCTGCTGCCGCATCAAATGCCGGAAGATGTCGCCCAGACGAAGTAAAGGTCGGCTCCATACGCATGGGACCATATGGAGGCTCGGTGATTGTTGAGTGCCCGGCAGCAGCAGCGAAAACCTTGAGTCAAGCGGGACGACTGCTGGTAGGGTGGTCGGCGGCCCGAATATCGGCAATGGAACTCCGCCCCTTAAGATGCTTCAGATGCATGGGGCTGGGCCACACCAAACCAACTTGCCCGTCAAGCGAGAGCAGGGAAGCTTTATGTTTTAGGTGTGGCATAGAGGGTCACAAATCTGCCTCCTGCACGGCGAATCCTCGGTGCGCCGTATGCGCACAAGCCAAGAGACGGGCGGGCCACGTGATGGGCAGCTCTAAATGCGTCC